>CAJDSM010026717.1:49751-64341 GCA_903981925.1 Ostrea lurida | reverse complement strand
TAAGAGAGATGGGGGGATGGACCCAATTTTTTCTTTTTCTCTACCCGTCGTTCTTCATGTCTAATCTTCGTTTTCAATGATATTTTTCGCGAAGCAGTGGTAGTTTAGAGAGGCAAAAAACAGATCGAGTCGAAATTATATGTAAACGATTCATCGACATCTGTGAAAATCAATAAATATGCCTAATTGTTATCGTTTTTCTATCAAACGGCATTGTTATCACATTCCATGGAAGGGCTGTAAATGTGGGTCATCTGAATAGAGGTACAGACGAAAGCTTGGTCACTCTGAATAGAGGTACAGGACGAAGCTGGTCACTCTGAAATAGAAGGTATCAGGACGAAGCTTTGGTCACTCTGAATAGAGGTTACAGGACGAAGCTCTGGTCATCTGATATAGAGGTACAGCGACGAAGCTTGGTGCACTCTGAATGAGGTACAGGACGAAGTCTTCTGGTCATCTGAATGAGAGGTAGGACGAAGCTTGGCTCACTCTTGAATAGAGGTACAGGACGAAGCTCTGGTCCATCTGAAAAGAGGTACATGGGACTGAAGCTTGGTCATGCTGAATAGAGGTACAGACGAAGCTTGGTCACTTCTGAATAGGGTACAGGACGTACAGCTTCGGTCATCTCGAATAAGCGTACAGGACGAAGCTTGGTCACTCTGAAATAGAGGCCTACAGGACGAAAGCTTGGTCCACTCTGAATAAGAGGTACAGGACGAAGCTTGGTCATCTGAAATAGAGGTACAGGACGAAACTTGGTCATATCCTGAATAGGAGGTACAGGACGAAACTTGGTCATACTCGAATAGATGGTCAGGGAGAGTGGTCATCTGAATAGAGGTACAGGACGCAAAAACTTGGTCAATGCTGAATAGAGGTACAAGGAACGAAACTTTGTCACTCTGAAATAGAGGTACAGGACGAAGCTTTGGTCATCTGAATAGAGGTACGGACGAGAGCTTGGGGTCATCTGAATAGAGGTACAGGACGAAACTTGGTCATCTGAATAGAGGTACGGACGGAAACTCTGTCACTCTGAATAGAGGTACAGGAACGAAAGCTTGGTCATCTGAATAGAGGTACAGCACGAAGCCTTGGTCATCTGAATAGAGGTACAGGACGAAGCTTGGTCACTCTTAATAGAAGGTAAGGAACGAGAGCTGGTCATCCGAAAATAGAGGTACAGGACGAAGCTGTGGGTACTCTGAATAGAGGTACCAGGACCGGAAGCTTTGGTCACGTCTGAATGAGAGTAACAGGACGAAGCTTGGTCCACGTCTGAATAGAGGGCTACAGCGACCGAAAGCTTGGTCACTCTGGAATAGAGGTAGCAGGACGAAGCTTTGGTCCCAATCTGAAAAGAAGGTACAGAGGACGAAGCTTAGTAAATCTGAATAGAGGTACACGGATCGAAGCTTGGTCTATTCGTCTGAATAGAGGTACAGGACGAAGCTTTTGGTCACTGCATGATAGAGGTACAGGACCGAGCCGTGGTCAATCTGAAATCAGAGTACAGGACGAATTTGGTCCTCTGAATAGAGTACAGACGAAGCTTGGTCGCTGATTGTGTATGCAGCAAGTTAACCAGATGGCCAATAAAAAATTGGCTGAAATATGCGATCGAAAAACATCAATTTATAGAATGGATAACTCATTTTTGGAACTTTATTGATCAATTGATTATAAAAAAAAAATATGATGGTTCAGTCGGACGATTATAATTCGTCATTTAAAGATGATCACGTGATTCGGCATCAACCTGCTTTTTCGCAGTAACTGACCAACCGGAATTGAAGTTACACTGTATCAATAACCATTTTTCAAATATTAATTGTAAGGGCATAATAAGATTTAAATCCTAATTCCATTCACAAATACTTTGAATCCTCTGTAGTTTATGAATTACGTGCAAACCTTTCAGATTACTTATAATCTGTTTGAAATTAATATATTGTATCGTATGTTTGAATTTCTACCTGTCAGCTACACCTCGATTTCAGATAGACAATTTTATTTCTCAGATTTCACAGGAAATGCAGCGCTTTTCCAAATAAACTTGAATAATAATATTTTGGTTACGCCGTTAATATATTTCGGCTTCGCGTTAAAACAACACATTATGATGTATTTAGAGAACTGTCCTTGAAATAAATCGATATTGTCATGACTCCACCTATATGTTCCCCTTTTAATAGATGAGGCATCAATGCTTTTCTAACGGATAGATAGACAAATATTTTTTTGGTGAATTCATAAAGCGTGGAGCATTGTGCTCAAATTGATCAGTCTTTTAAATGTCTAAAAACCATATTTGCATTTAACAATCTAAAATTAATATTTTTCGTTGACAAGACAGTTGATCCGCCCACCTCTAGAAGACCATGAACATGCGACACGCTGTACTAGATCACGATGACGTCAATGATAACTCAATGTTTTACTTATATATAAATGGCAGAAGTAACAAAGTACTCAAACGTAAATATAGTCAAAAAAACACATACAAAATCGTTTGTAAGGGCAACACGGACCTTCGACAAAAGCGAAAGGCAGGATCAGGTGCCATAGGAGGAGTAAGATCCTCTGCTGACCGGTCAACCCCGCAGTGAGCCTGTTAGTCCGAAACAAAGTAAACAGGGTCTACGCCGTCGTCAAATCTGTATGAAAATGACAGGTCCTAACAAAGGGTAATGAAAAACGTAAACTAGCTAGTCAATAATTTGATCCAAAGTCATTGCGACGTTTTAGATTTGGAATGATATTTAACGAGATTCTATATCCCTGCAAACATCAACTTTTGGTTAGTAGTTGGCGCTCGGCTTTAAAAAAACAATCAATACGCATGGCATGCCCTTGCGTATCGAATCAACTGAGAAACAATACACACCAAATAAGCAGGTGACATTGGTACATTACTACAATAAAAAGGAAAGTGCAATTGCAAAGTTCAAAGTCATCACGTTTATCATATAATGTAGTTGTCATCTCGCCAGTAGAGTCAATATCAAAGTAAAATATCCAATATATGAAAGCACATTTGTCAGATTCTGCGTGTGTCCTTTCTGTTCAAGTTCATCCAGGATATCTCAAATGGAACATGAATTGTGATTTTTTTATTGTTATTGATAAGACACAATCAATATATCTCCTATGTAAGGTTGAAATTTGGATCCGGCATTTTTTTGTTTATCCCGTAATGTTTTTTGAACAAATTCTGCTTCGTATGAATATAAAAATAAGTCTCTGCCAATAAGGGGCACAATTAGATGTCCATAGGAATACCAACAAATTTGTTTGAAATATGGTCTCCGAAGACTAATAAATATTATCGTAACAGAAACCTAATCATCTCTTAATATCTCACTTCAGAGTACTAATGTGGGCAATCAGAGTGGTTTCTAACAAATATAGTATCTTTGTTCCCAAGCGATCAAGACACATTGTTGATTTCGGGTGCCGTTATCAAAACCAAAGAACAGCATAGCAATTTGTACAAAATACACCAGACAGCAAATTTAAGCCAATAAAAGGTTGTATAAGCAATTTGAAAAGTAGATGCTACAAACGAGCAATAAAATTTGCAAAAGTGCTGACTTTAACTGAAACTGATTACTAATCAAGCCTATCTGTCAAGTCGCCTTTCTCTCGATTTGAAACATATACGACAGAAGCACGCTTTAGGAATTAGTAAGACACTAAACACCATTTGTAGGTTGATAATTGAAAATGTTGCATGACATAAATATTCAAATATGACGTATGGGAACTGATATCATCCCGTCCCGTTTGTCATAAAGCTGAGTTGTCAGTTTCCCGTTTATGCTGATGGTCAATAAAATATCTAAGTACCAAGCGGATGAAGAAGACTCGGTCTTCCAGGTTAGGTAAAGGTAGTCTGCAGTTTTCGAGTGACAGAGGCGTCCCCGGGGGTTAAGTTGCTAGTAAGGAAGGCGTAACAGGTACCCAAGGGAGGCGCGTGGGACCAGGGGAAGGATACAGGTCTGATATATAGGATAAATCTAATTTTTGGATAATGTGATGAATCCACTCGTGTACAGCATCCTTTAGCCAGTGGGCTCGGGGATAGAAAACTCACAACTGGTTGGATAAAAATCATATCAAACCACAACCCATGGGAGATCCTATATATAATACCCTTCACCAAATTGTTTTCAGACTGTCTGCGAAACGTAAAATACAGGTACTAGATTCACTGTGTTTTGGTTTTCCGGCCATATTTGGTTCATGACTATCCAAAGTTCCGTCCAGCAAATGATCACTAACCTAGAATGTGCATGATTTTCATACACGATGCTACTGTGGCACAGTGATGCAAAATAGTAGTGCGGAGGCCAAAGGGGTACAGTGATGATCGAACAGGGTTATCCTCCGGTAGTATTTCACTGTCCTCTATTAACTCAGGGGAGATTGCAGAGAGATATCGCAAGGAGCCGGCATTCAGCTGTTCTCGAGATGTTAGAATTAGGGGAGATACCCCCCGCCACCCCCACCCCTAATGGTAAATTAATTTTGATGGGTCCTGAAGAGAATTGTTACTTGTTTGAGAGGGGTCATTTTAGAATTTATGATCAGGGGTAATCAGCAAGGGACAAACAGACATGCCAAAACCTATGTCTCGAATTTCCGAGGAGGGCTTAAAAAAAACTAAAATATGTTTGCTTGTCCAAACTACTCTCACAAACGTGGGGGTGTCAGCTATTACATCCCACACTGTGCATGAGGAGATAATTAACTTGTACGTGTAAAAATAATGAGAAATATTTACATTGTGTATTTCTCATCATTTAAATGCACTGGAAATGAAGAACATTCAAATTCTAAACCGATTCACGGTGAGTGAATACTGGATACTGAATACTGGAACTACATATACTTGCTATATGTAGTAAATAGAAAATATATGATCTAAAAAAAATGGATGAAAACTTACAGTCTAATTTCAATGATAAAGATTTGAAGATAAGTAATATCCAAATGCATTTATATTTTCATAGTAGTACAACAGCTGATTTTCGGCTATTCCATTTTTTATTAGCACACCTGTTTTGAATGGTGCAAAATTTTGAATAAAAATAATAAAATCTAACATTATAAAATTAAGGATAAAATATAAGCTTTGAATTCTTATTTTTGGATGTTGTTGGTGTGTATAGCAGCACCTGGCCCTGCCAACAAATTATCATACCGCACTTTAATACCACCGACAAAACATCCAAAAATAAGAGTTCAATGCTTAAATGAATATTGCCAAAAAGTGATGGGCGCAACTCTGGGCTCCCAAATTCCCTTTTTGCCATTTTCTAGCGACAAAAACCATGGCCTATTTTTTCACAGTCATATCCATGAATAATTTTCCAGCTCATCCTTGCATTCTCCAATCTTTCCTACCTTGCATACAGAGAGATGATCTCTATATCTCCTGATGGAGTCTTGTTAACAAATGCCCGAGGATCATAAAACCCACTCAAAGCTGACAAAATATGAGCATCTCCCCTACTAGTAAAACAAGACTGCAAACTAGTATTAACAGTTTCCAAAAATGAGCTACATGCCCTTACTGCCTCTGACCTTAATTGTTAGACCCACTATTACTTTTAGGAAAATAACTGAATTTTCACATTCTGATAATATGTCAATCTACAAATCATAATGAAGCAATGAGCAAAGTTTCATTTTTAACCGATAAGCCATATGTACTGTTTAAGAAGTGTTCACAAGATTTAGTACAACCCCCCGGAGTGGGTACCATGATAATAATTAGTCCATTGACATAAAAGTTGTTTATCTCGCACGAAAATGAAATTGAAAAAGATTGAAACTATGAGTACCAGATTCATTCCATGACCTGAGGTTTTTAAAGCAAAAGCTTTTTTTCAACAATTAAAAGGAAAAAAGAAACACAATTCCATTAATTTATTTACATTAAACACAGTCACCATGTCTCTGACTCCAGTCTTGGTCTATACACAGACTGACAGAAGAACGTACACACTAGACATGGTCTCATCAGTTTTCTGGATCAAAGGTATAGTGAACAGTTCTTGTAAGTTCTGATGGATCCTTGTATGTAGATCTACGAATGTCATAGTTGTAAGGGTATTGTTTTGGCATCTGTAAAATAACAAGAAATGTTTCAGAAACATACATGCTCCCCATAGTTTAAAATCCAAAATGGCTATTCCTGTGCAAGACATTATGAAATTGGTATTTCGTACAAGGCAAAACTAATCAATTAATCAAATAAAGGTAAATGATTAGATGTCACTTGCAAAGAGTTCAAACAAAGAATTTACAGATACGACAAATATTTAACAGTTTGACCTTGGCTAAATATTTCACCTTGACCATGTGACCTGAAATCAAAAGTGATCATTCTACTCTCTAAGACAACCCTTTGTACAAGTTTGGTTGTTATAAATCAAGCAAAGGGGTAAAAAGATATTGAGCAGACAACACATGGGTGTTAAGGACAATGATTTGACTTTGACCTTTGGCCATGTGACCTGAAAATCAATACGATCATCTACTCTATAATGACACTCCCGTCACAGTGGGCATTAGGGAGTGGGCATCTACCTGGTTTTATACAATGACATATACCACCCACTGTGTTCAGTGGACATTTAAATGCCCACTCTAAATATATGTCAGCGGAAATTAATTTGCACCTGAGCTGTACTATTCTATTTAGGACTTACGAGATTGAGTCACTGTTCATTACTTTGCCTTTACTGTATTACTGAGTGGTATGACATATCATACATTACTTTCATCTGTTTAACCAGATCTCTGATTCACTGTTTGCATGTTACTGGTTGTGAAACTGACCATTGATTACCAGTGTTTGAACTCTCGTCTACTAACATGGTATGCCATAATATTATAACAAGAGTTGTCAGAAGACAACATAGCTCGCCGGGCAGCATGACTATCTAACCTATCCCCCCTTTAGGTAAAGTCCCAAATCCAAGGTCAATAGCTCTGGTAGTGAGTGAAATGTCTTTGAAAAGATACAATTGTTTTAGAAATATCAAAACCCTCAAGATATTCCCTCTTTGTTCAAAAAGAAAAACTCCAGGTATAAATTTTTGAAATTTATTTCAAAGGATAACTAGGTCAAAAATATTGTTACCAAGAGCATCTATATGTGAATGCCAAAGCCCCATCCCTCTTCATTTGAAAAATATTGCCCATATCAAAGTGTTTGAAAAGTCAATATCTAATGCTAAGTTCGCTAGGTCAAAAGTCTTCGTACCAAAACAAAAGGGTTCTTCATGAGGCATTTAAATGTGTTAAATCAAAGCTTCTCATCCTTGGTTCAAAAGAATTAACAAAAGTCTGATGATGAGGCATATGTGAATTATTAAAGCTCTAATCCCATTAGTTCAAATGATATAGCCCATTAAAAGTTTTTGAAAAGTAGGTCAAAGTCCAAGGTCACTGTAGTCAAAAAGTCTTAGTACCAAAATAAAAGATCGCATCATGACGCATTTATACATGAAATATCAAAGCCCTATTCCTTTGCTTCAAAAGATATAGCGCCAGGTTAAAGTTTTAAAAAGTAGATCAAGGTCACTAGGTCAAAAATCTTGGTACCAAAACAAAGGTCTCATCATGAGGCATCTATACATGAAATATCAAAGCTCTTTCCCCCTTGGTTCAAAAGATACAGCCCATGTTAAAGTTTTTAAAAAAGTATGTCAAAGTCCAAGGTCACGGTCACTAGGTCAAAAGTCTTGATTCCAAAACAAAGGTCTCATCATGAGGCACCTATCATGAAATATCAAAGCCTATTCCCTTTAGTTCAAAAGATATAGCCCAGGTTAAAGTTTTTTGAAAAGTAGGTCAAAGTTTAAGGTCAAGCGTCACTAGGTCAAAAGTTTTGGTACCAAAACAAAAGTCTCGTCATGAGGCATCTATACATGAAATACAAAACCATATTCCTTTTAGTTCAAAAGATATAGCCCAGGTTAAAGTTTTTGAAAAAGTAGGTCAAAGTCCAAGGTCAAGGTCACTAGGTCAAAAGTTTTGGTACCAAAACAAAGGTCTCATCATGAGGCACCTATATGTGAAATATCAAAGCTCTGTCCCCCTTGGTTCAAAAGATATAGCCCAGGTTAAAGTTTTTGTGACGCCGACGCTGACGCCGACACCGGGGTCATGACAATAAGCTCTCCGGACATTCGTCCTGGCGAGCTAAAAACTAACTGGAGAGTTCCACTCAATGTTTAACTGAAGTTACAACAGCTTTCTTATAAAAAGCAATATCAAAGTATTTCTACAGAAAATGGGCAGTTTGAGAATTTATTGCTTGATGATAGACCACGGCTATGCCAAATGAGGTTGGGCCATGCCACATGCAAAAAAGATATCCCGAATTGTCTATGTCAAATTCTAATTGACAAGGAACAATATCAATATATCAACTGTAAAATTGGAAATGGAGTATTAAGTTGAATAAAAAGACATGAAGTTTGTTCATGACTATTTTTCTCAATACATCTGTTACTTTTGCATCAAAATTTAGTCAGGTCTATGCCATAGGTCACATGCTGTATCAAAGAGACATAGACCAATTGTCTATGCCATTCTGAAAAAGTAAAATTCTCAGAGTAATGGATTGAACATACAAAACTTTTTGAAACTGTGAGATAAATACAGAAATACACTACATACCGCCTCTTCGTGGCGTGGTATATATTTGTTACACAGGTACTCGCAGGGCATTAAAACCGAAGACAGAGGATAAGGAACATGGTCACTCCCTGCAAAGCACAAATAAATCTACAGAATACAGATAGAAACAGCAATCACAGTGCACATGTAGTTACTTTGTGATAGTGAAGCCTTAACGTTCAGATTTAATGTTACTAAACGTACAGTACAGCTTAGGTGGAACTAAATTTTCCCATTGGCCACTGTGGGCCAATTTTAGAGTGGGCATCTAAATGTCCATGAACACAGTGGGTTGTGTATAGAACTGTACAACACACAGGTAAATGTCCACTCCAAATGCCCACTAGGATTCCAAGTGGACAGTCCACAGTGGAAAGTGGGCATTCAAAAATCCACCTGAGCTGTACTGTACTTATGATACTGGATTAAACTTATGGACACAAAAAATTCAATAAAAGAGAGAAAATTCTCTCAACACTTAAAAATCATAATAACAAAACTGAAGTTTTACTTTCTAAAATTGTTCATTTTGTAGCAAAACTTTAATGTCAAGATGACTGATGAATACAACAGCCTACATGTAAACAGCTTACTCAGTGTGAGGGTATAACTCGACCATAATCCACTCGGTCCACCAAATCAAACTCGAGGGCAGCTGCAGGGGGCAGAAAAAGATAGAAAAATTCAATGGAATTTAGAAAGCTTTTTTTAAATATTGATCAATGTAATGAGCAGACATGCTCTCAAAATTGCGACTACAAAATTTATACATATACCGTATTTAATAAACATATAATGATATATCTATGATACGTGCATGGTCAGTAAATTCCATATTCAGCTACAAACCATCAAAGAAATATATCTTATTGAATGCCTTTCCAATATCATAAATGTATGAGAAATAAACTTGCACAATTTTGAGCAATCAGTATAATCACATGGGCCTAAACAACTGGAGCTTCACACACTGGTCATTTGAGAAACTGCAGCTTATGTATTAGTGCTGTACGTAATGTCCCGTATATTCAGTTTTCACCGTATCAGTTTATTTATTTTCTTTTTACCAGAGTTTTAGCTGTATTGTTGAGCAGTTTTACCACTGTGAAACTGTGCAGCTTATGTATTAATGCTGTACGTAATGTCCATATATTCAGTTTTCACCGTATCAGTTTATTTATTTCTTTTTACCAGAGTTTTTACAGTAGCTGTATTGTTGAGCAGTTTTACCACTGTAAACTGTGCAGCTTATGTATAATGCTCTACGTAATGTCCGTATATTCAGTTTTGACCGTTTCAGGTTATTTTATTTCTTTTTACCAGAGTTTTAGCTGTATTGTTGAGCAGTTTACCACTGTGAAACTGGGCAGCTTATGTTTTAGTGCTCTACGTAATGTCCGTATATTCAGTTTTGACCATTTCAGTTTAGTTATTTTCTTTTTACCAGAGTTTTTAGCTGTATTGTTGAGCAGTTTACCAGAGTTTTTAGCTGTATTGTTGAGCAGTTTACAGAGTTTTAGCTGTATGTTGAGCAGTTTACAGAGTTTTTAGATGTTTACTAATGTGAACTGAAGTTAACGTGAGAAGAGAAATAACTCATCCATGTACATGTATTTATAAAGACTAATGGCTACCATTGATCATTTTGATGGTATGTGAAATTCTATGTAAAACAATGATGATGTTACAATTTTGCAGAGATAAGATTTAATAACATTATCAGTCTTCGGGCTTAGCCTTTATACTACAAGCCCAGAGGGCAAGTGAGAGTACAAAAATTGGTAGCCCGATACTGGCCCAGATGCTGTTTAAGAGTGATTCATTTAAGTTTATTTCACTAAGTCATACAAGGAATTGCATCATATTCATATTTTAGTATCTCACGGGAAAAAATATTACTGACCCATCGGGCATGTGCGTCAATAATTGTTGGAGCCCAATCTTGATTTTACTCGCCACTGTCATCGGGCTACCGCTTAATTTTGAGGACTGCATAATCTGTGCACTTTGAACATATTAATGGTACATATATTAAACTAAGAAAGCCAAGATGGCTGCTGTCATTAGTTGATTATTTGATAAGAATATTTTAAATAGTTGGAAATTTTCAGCAATCTTATAGTGTTATATTCCTGCTGACAGGTCACAATAAATACATATTCAGGAACATGTATATAAATTATAATACATGATACATGCAGTGTTATTACTACATTGTATAAGTACCACTTAACCAGCCTTCATGCATTAACACTGTCAACACAAGTATACATGTATTGTAATACAGTAAGTAGAGTATCAGGGCGTCACTGCATATTTTGGTACAGGTTCTGGGTCCATTTAGATTGGAAAAATATCGCATTTTTTGGTCTCAAATTGGGGAAGTTTTTGATTATGTGAGATATAATAGTGAGATATAATATTGATAAAAATGCGTCAAAGACAGAAATGGCCGGGTTGCTGTAAATATGTTCGGGAAACAGGAAGCAGGTGTTGGACAGGTCTGAAATTGAATCCCACGATATGGGACCAACCGCTGATGATGGATATTAAAGGTCATGAGGCTACAATAATTAATTGCTGAGTAAAGTGTTACGGAAAATTTGCACTATTAAGAATAACACTGGAAAATATTCTAAGTCGGTAAAACAGGAAGCAGGTGTCAGACAGGTTTGAAATCGGATCCACGATATGGACCACCCGCGGATATGGATATCAAAGGTCATGAGGCTACGATAATTAATTGCTGAGTAAAGTGTTACGAAAATTTGCACTATTAAGAATAACACTGGAAATATTCTAAGTCAGAAACAGGAAGTAGATGTCGGACAGGTCTGAAATTGGATCCCACGATATGGGACCACCCACTGATGATAAATGTTAAATTGTCAATGAGGCTACGATAAGCAGTTACTGAGTAAAGTGGTTACAGAAATTATTTCCCCGCGCCGCCATTCACCATTTATAAGCCGCGTTGCACTCGTGCAACCCGGCCAAAAGTGAAAAGCATATTTTTATGCAAAGTATTTCAAAATCTGTCCTTTTGTGCTTTTTTATTCATTGTGTATCAGCAATAAATGAAACTAATATCCAAACCAAGTGTCAAGTAAAATTGGGATTTATTTGACTATCAAATTGGGAAAATTTTGCTTAATTTCCATTTGGGAATGGTCCTTTTAGGCCAAACAAAATAATATATATGTGTTTCCTGTTTCATACCGGAAAAAAATAGGTAGGGAAATTTTTTTTTTTTTTTTTTGGCTTTACATGAAGAAATGTTCCCTCTTCTTTGAGAACTTTTGCAATGTATAAACTATAATACTATTAATCAGTTTAATATATTACAATTCTGGACTTTCAAGCCATTTTCACCTGTTGGCTGTGCAGGCATGAAGTAATTAAAATGTTGAGGTTTTTGGGTTGTTTTTTTTCCAATGAAATTCGTAAAGAAAAATGTTAGGGTTGTGAAATTGACATCCCAAAATTAGGTAGGGTCGGGAAACCGGAAACACAAATATTATTTTGTTTGGCCTTATCGGACCCAAATCAGGACGAGTGACAGCCCTGAGTATATTTTACAAAGGCATGAAAAGATTGCTATAAATCTATCCAAATATGTCATTTTTTTTATCAGGATTAAGAGGGCACATTAGCCAATCTTCACTTCTTCATTTACTATTGCTACTGTACTATTTATAATGTAGCTTGATTTGCCTTGCTCAGTACTGTAACTAATCATTAATTGACACCAATTATATACAACCAAAGCCCTCTTACTGGTTCATTAAAGTTCTTCTTAAGTCTGTAGTCATCAAACTGATCAAAATCGGATCTGAGATCCATTCCGATTGCCTCCACGTGAGGGTAGTCGCCTGTCCCCCACCCTAGTTCCGGGTCGTAGGGTTTATAGTCCTCCGGCTGCATCCCATACTTCTTGGCTGCGGCTCGTCTCTCCTCCTCTGTTTTAGGGTATGGACCCGGGAGAAAGTCTTTTTCCCATACAGCACCTAAAAAACAATTTCTATTTATATACTGGTCGTGGATGCATAATTTGGATGTACATGTATTCAATTCATGGTTGAGTATGATACTTGTGTATGATACTCTCTCAACACATCAGTCATGAATCTAAGTATTTGTATGGAGAGCACATACATGCAGGTGGACCAAATTGATGGACTATTTTTTTTTTTTCATTTTACTTAAGATTGCAACACCATAAAACAGTTAAGTTTATTGATAAACTGCTGTCAAATGAAATGCTGTAAATCAACTTTTATTTAACATGGCTTTGTTTTGCGATTTATTTGTGATAAACTAGTTTATTTTCCCTAATTTTTGCAACAAAAATTATCGTTTTTAAAAAGACAGAAATGAACTGGTTCGCAGTGAGAAAAAAATCTTTCTGAATGTGCCATGTGGGTTGGGCCACTTAAAAGTTAAAAAGTTCCATCGTTCCAGGCTGAAGCCATTTCTGCAGGGTAGCAGTACAGGGTTGTCACTCTCCCTGATTTGGGTCCAATAAAAGGACCCTTCCCAATTGAAAAATAAGAAACATTTTCCCAATTTCATAGTCAAATAAGTCCCAATTTCGAGACAGTATGAGTTGAGATGCATTGTACTTGACACATTATTTGGATTTTAGCTTCATTTTTACTGATAAAGTACAAAAGGACAAACTTTTAAATACTTTGACTACACATCTGCTGTTGTTTTTTATCATAATTGTGACATAACCAAAAATTCCCAATTTGACTAAAAAACCCGATAATTTTCCCAATCAAAGGGACCCGGACCCAGTACCAAAATAGCAGGACAGCCCTGCAATACTTTTTTCATCTATATAAGTATAACAGTTACCTCTGTGAAAGCTCATGATTCAGAAGATGAATCAGATCTATGACAGATCCGAATTGTAATAGATCTATTAGGATTTGTAAATTTTCGAGCATCTGGTGTGTTGAGTGTCCTTGGCTAAAAATCTAGTGGTTCCCTCTAACAAGTCTAAACTCCCAAGTATTATGATGTTATCCTGGTACTCTGCACGAATTGGAATGTGCATGCTCATCAATGATTTCCTATTTATGTTTACTGCATGACAACATTCAATGATTTGGCTTTTAATTTTTGTGTCAACAACATTGAATATAAAAAGATGAGACTTGAACATTTATTTGTCATACCTGCTCATAACGATTATTAGGTTTCCTACTTCAGCATGTGGACACAAATTAAAAACTAGCGTCACCGTATTGAAATGATACTCGAGGAAACTCGGACTAATCAACAGGCCCGCCTAAAAAAGGCAAATAATCGGGTTTCCTGCGGAGTTTTTAACAGTTCAAAGAAGAAATGTAAAATTGTACCTGCGAGGTTCCTAGGAGTAGTAGAAATGCACCTCTGTACAACAGAATGTGGCTGTAACCGACGAATAACTCTACTAAGGCCTACAGCGGCCATTGTGACCTCTCATGCGGTTGCCAATAGGTTTTAGGCCTAAACTAGTTCGGTCCAGATCTTATGTTTTCCGTAGGAATACATGTGATTTACGATATGATCAAAATCTAATGATGCAATAAGGGATGTACATCACCTGTGTATTGGACTGGGATTAGTGGGGGAGGCACTTGATTTTTTTTTTTTTTTTTTATTTATTTATTTATTTATTTAAATAATAAAAAAAAAAATCTTCCCGTAAACAAATTATAATTTATTTACGGGAATATTTTTTTTTAAATAAATATATTTCAAACTTCAAGTGCCTGTGGTAGAAAAATAGGGAATAAATTTTAAAAATCGGCACTTTGATAATTTTGGCTCTTGCTAAAAATCAAAGACTGAAAGTAATCATGGTTACCAAACTTGAAATTGTTCTAAAAATTCTGAA
>CAJDSM010026717.1:34188-49643 GCA_903981925.1 Ostrea lurida | reverse complement strand
GTTATACTTATATAGATGAAAAAGTATTGCAGGGCTGTCACTGCATATTTTGGTACTGGGTCCGGGTCCCTTTAGATTGGGAAAATTATCGGGTTTTTAGTCAAATTGGGAATTTTTGGTTATGTCACAATTATGATAAAAACAACAGCAGATGTGTAGTCAAAGTATTTAAAAGTTGTCCTTTTGTCATTTATCAGTAAAAATGAAGCTAAAATCCAAATAATGTGTCAAGTACAATGCATCTCACTCATACTGTCTCGAAATTGGGACTTATTTGACTATGAATTGGGAAAATGTTTCTTATTTTTCAATTGGGAAGGGTCCTTTTATTGGACCCAAATCAGGGAGAGTGACACACCCTGTACTGCTACCCTGCAGAAATGCTTCAGCCTGGACGATGGAACTTTTTAACTTTTAAGTGGCCCAACCCACATGGCACATTCAGAAAGATTTTTTTCTCACTGCGAACCAGTTCATTTCTGTCTTTTTAAAAACGATAATTTTTGTTGCAAAAATTAGGGAAATAAACTAGTTTATCACAAATAAATCGCAAAAAAAAGCCATGTTAAATAAAAGTTGATTTACAGCATTTAATTTGACAGCAGTTTATCAATAAACTTAACTGTTTTTATGGTGTTGCAATCTTAAGTAAAATGAAAAAAAAAAAATAGTCCATCAATTTGGTCCACCTGCATGTATGTGCTCTCCATACAAATACTTAGATTCATGACTGATGTGTTGAGAGAGTATCATACACAAGTATCATACTCAACCATGAATTGAATACATGTACATCCAAATTATGCATCCACGACCAGTATATAAATAGAAATTGTTTTTTAGGTGCTGTATGGGAAAAAGACTTTCTCCCGGGTCCATACCCTAAAACAAGGAGGAGAGACGAGCCGCAGCCAAGAAGTATGGGATGCAGCCGAGGACTATAAACCCTACGACCCGGAACTAGGGTGGGGGACAGGCGACTACCTCACGTGGAGGCAATCGGAATGGATCTCAGATCCGATTTTGATCAGTTTTGATGACTACAGACTTAAGAAGAACTTTAATGACACAGTAAGAGGGCTTTGGTTGTATATAATTGGTGTCAATTAATGATTAGTTACAGTACTGAGCAGGCAAATCAAGCTACATTATAAATAGTACAGTAGCAATAGTAAATGAAGAAGTGAAGATTGGCTGATGTGCCCTCTTAATCTGATAAAAAAAATGACATATTTGGATAGATTTATAGCAATCTTTTCATGCCTTTGTAAAATATACTCAGGGCTGTCACTCGTCCTGATTTGGGTCCGATAAGGCCAAACAAAATAATATTTGTGTTTCCGGTTTCCCGACCCTACCTAATTTTGGGATGTCAATTTCACAACCTAACATTTTTCTTTACGAATTTCATGGAAAAAAACCAACCCAAAAACCTCAACATTTTAATTACTTCATGCCTGCACAGCCAACAGGTGAAAATGGCTTGAAAGTCCAGAATTGTAATATATTAAACTGATTAATAGTATTATAGTTTATACATTGCAAAAGTTCTCAAAGAAGAGGGAACATTTCTTCATGTAAAGCCAAAAAAAAAAAAAAAAAAATTTCCCTACCTATTTTTTCCGGTATGAAACAGGAAACACATATATATTATTTTGTTTGGCCTAAAAGGACCATTCCCAAATGGAAATTAAGCAAATTTTCCCAATTTGATAGTCAATATAAATCCCAATTTTACTTGACACTTGGTTTGGATATTAGTTTCATTTATTGCTGATACACAATGAATAAAAAAGCACAAAGGACAGATTTTGAAAATCTTTGCATAAAAATATGCTTTTCACTTTTGGCCGGGTTGCACGAGTGCAAACCGGCTTATAAAATGGTGAATGGCGGGCGGGGAATAATTTTCTGTACACTTTACTCAGTAACTGCTTATCGTAGCCTCATGACATTTAACATTTATCATCAGTGGGTGGTCCCATATCGTGGAATCCAATTTCAGACCTGTCCGACATCTACTTCCTGTTTCTGACTTAGAATATTTTCCAGTGTTATTCTTAATAGTGCAAATTTTCGTAAACTTTACTCAGCAATTAATTATCGTAGCCTCATGACCTTTGATATCCATCATCAGCGGGTGGTCCCATATCGTGGGATCCGATTTCAAACCTGTCTGACACCTGCTTCCTGTTTACCGACTTAGAATATATTTCCAGTGTTATTCTTAATAGTGCAAATTTTCGTAACACTTTACTCAGCAATTAATTATTGTAGCCTCAGACCTTTAATATCCATCATCAGCGGTGGTCCCATATCGTGGGATTCAATTTCAGACCTGTCCAACACCTGCTTCCTGTTTACCGAACATATTTACAGCACCCCGGCCATTTCTGTCTTTGACGCATTTTTTATATATTATATCTCACTATTATATCTCACATAATCAAAAACTTCCCAATTTGACCAAAAAATCGATAATTTTTCCAATCTAATGGACCCAGAACCTGTACCAAAATTGCAGTGACAGCCCTGTACTCTACTTACTGTATTACAATACATGTATACTTGTGTCTGACAGTGTTAATGCATGAAGGCTGGTTAAGTGGTACTTATACAATGTAGTAATAACACTGCATGTATCATGTATTATAATTTATATACATGTTCCTGAATATGTATTTATTGTGCACCTGTCAGCAGGAATATAACACTAATAAGATTGCTGAAAATTTCCAACTATTTAATATTCTTATCAAATAATCACTAATGACAGACGCCATCTTGGCTTTCTTAGGTTTAATATATGTACCATTAATATGTCAAAGTGCACAGATTATGCAGTCCTCAAAATTAAGCGGTAGCCCGATGACAAGTGGCGAGTAAAATCAAGATTGGGCTACCAACATTATTGACGCACATGCCCGATGGGTCAGTAATATTTTTTCCCGTGAGATACTAAAATATGAATATGATGCAATTCCTTGTATGACCTTAGTGAAATAAACTTAAATGAATCACTCTTAAACAGCATCTGGGCCAGTATCGGGCTACCAATTTTTGTACTCTCACTTGCCCTCTGGCCTTGTAGTATAAAAGGCTAAGCCCGAAGACTGATTATGTTTTAAATCTTATCTCCTGCAAAATTGTAACATCATCATTGTTTTACATAGAATTCTACATACCATCAAAATGATCAATGGTAGCCATTAGTCTTTATAAATACATGTACATGGATGAGTTATTTCTCTTCTCACGTTAACTTCAGTTCACATTAGTAAACATCTAAAAACTCTGGTAAACTGCTCAACAATACAGCTAAAAACTCTGGTAAACTGCTCAAAATACAGCTAAAAACTCTGGTAAACTGCTCAACAATACAGCTAAAAACTCTGGTAAAAAGAAAATAACTAAACTGAAATGGTCAAAACTGAATATACGGACATTACGTAGAGCACTAAAACATAAGCTGCACGTTCACAGTGGTAAACTGCTCAACAATACAGCTAAAAACTCTGGTAAAAAGAAAATAAATAAACTGAAACGGTCAAAACTGAATATACGGACATTACGTAGGCATTAATACATAAGCTGCACAGTTTCACAGTGGTAAAACTGCTCAACAATACAGCTACTGTAAAAACTCTGGTAAAAGAAAATAAATAAACTGATACGGTGAAAACTGAATATATGGACATTACGTACAGCATTAATACATAAGCTGCACAGTTTCACAGTGGTAAAACTGCTCACAATACAGCTAAAAACTCTGGTAAAAAGAAAATAAATAAACTGATACGGTGAAAACTGAATATACGGACATTACGTACAGCACTAATACATAAGCTGCAGTTTCTCAAATGACCAGTGTGTGAAGCTCCAGTTGTTTCAGGCCCATGTGATTATACTGATTGCTCAAAATTGTGCAAGTTTTATTTCTCATACATTTATGATATTGGAAAGGCATTCAATAAGATATATTTCTTTGATGGTTTGTAGCTGAATATGGAATTTACTGACCATGCACGTATACATAGATATATCATTATATGTTTATTAATACGGTATATGTATAAATTTTGTAGTCGCAATTTTGAGAGCATGTCTGCCCATTACATTGATCAATGATTTAAAAAAGCTTCTAAATTCCATTGAATTTTCTATCTTTTTCTGCCCCCTGCAGCTGCCCTCGAGTTTGATTTGGTGGACCGAGTGGATTATGGTCGGAGTTATCACCCTCACACTGAGTAAGCTGTTTACATGTAGGCTGTTGTATCATCAGTCATCTTGACATTAAAGTTTGCTACAAAATGAACAATTTTAGAAATAAAACTTCAGTTTTGTTATTATGATTTTGTGTGAGAAATTTTGCTCCTTTTATATATGAATTTTTTGTCATAAGTTTATCCAGTATCATAAGTACAGTACAGCTCAGGTGGATTTTTGAATGCCCACTTTCCACTGTGGACTGTCCACTTGGAATCCTAGTGGGCATTTGGAGTGGACATTACCTGTGTGTTGTACAGTTCTATACACAACCACACTGTGTCAGTGGACATTTAGATGCCCACTCTAAAATTGGCCCACAGTGGCCAATGGGAAAATTTGTTCCACCTAAGCTGTACTGTACGTTAGTAAAACATTAAATCTGAACGTTAAAGGCTTCACTATCACAAAGTAACTACATTGCACTGTGATTGCTGTTTCTATCTGTATTCTGTAGTTTATTTGTGCTTTGCAGGGGACATGATCATGTTCCTTTCTCTGTCTTCGGGTTTTATGCCCCGCTGAGTACCTGTGTAACAAATATATACCACGCCACGAAGAGGCGTATGTAGTGTATTTCTGTATTTATCTCACAGTTTCAAAAGTTTTGTATGTTCAATCCCCATTCACTCTGAGAATTTACTTTTTCAGAAATGGCATAGACAATTGGTCTATGTCTCTTTGATACAGCATTGACCTATGGCATAGACCTGACTAAATTTTGATGACAAAAGTAACAGATGTATTGAGAAAAATAGTCATGAACAAACTTCATGTCTTTTTATTCAACTTAATACTCCATTTCCAATTCTCAGTTGATATATTGATATTGTTCCTTGTCAATAGAATTTGACATAGACAATTCGGGATATCTTTTTTGCATGTGGCATGGCCCAACCTCATTTGGCATAGCCGTGGTCTATTCAGTCAAGCATAAAATTCTCAAACTGCCCATTTTCTGTAGAAATACTTTGATATTGCTTTTTATAAGAAAGCTGTTGTAACTTCAGTTAAACATTGAGTGGTAACTCTCCAGTTAGTTTTTAGCTCGCAAGGACGAATGTCCGGAGAGCTATTGTCATGACCCCGGTGTCGGCGTCAGCGTCGGCGTCACAAAAACTTTAACCTGGGCTATATCTTTGTGACCAAGGGGGACAGAGCTTTGATTTCACATATAGGTGCCTCATGATGAGACCTTTGTTTGGTACAAAACTTTTGACCTAGTGACCTTGACCTTGGACTTTGACCTACTTTTTCAAAAACTTTAACCTGGGCTATACTTTTGAACTAAAGGAATATGGTTTTGATATTTCATTGTATAGATGCTCATGACGAGACCTTTGTTTTGGTACCAAAACTTTTGACCTAGTGACCTTGACCTTAGACTTTGACCTACTTTTCAAAAAATTTAACCTGGGCTATATCTTTTGAACTAAAGGGAATAGGGCTTTGATATTTCATGTATAGGTGCCTCATGATGAGACCTTTGTTTTGGAATCAAGATCTTTGACTAGTGACCGTGACCTTGGACTTTGACATACTTTTTAAAAAACTTTAACATGGGCTGTATCTTTTGAACCAAGGGGAAAGAGCTTTGATATTTCATGTATAGATGCCTCATGATGAGACCTTTGTTTTGGTACCAAGATTTTTGACCTAGTGACCTTGACCTACTTTTTAAAACTTAACCTGGGCTATATCTTTGAAGCAAAGGGAATAGGGCTTTGATATTTCATGTATAAATGCGTCATGATGCGATCTTTATTTTTGGTACTAAGACTTTTGACCTAGTGACCTTGGACTTTGACCTACTTTTCAAAAACTCTTACATGGGCTATATCATTTGAACTAATTGGATTAGAGTTTAATAATTCACAATTGCCTTCATCATCAGACTTTTGTAATCTTTTGAACCAGGATGAGAAGGCTTTGATTTAACACATTTAAATGCCTCATGAAGAACCTCTTGTTTTGGTACGAAGACTTTTGACCTAGCGAACTTAGCATTAGATATTGACTTTTCAAACACTTTGATATGGGCAATATTTCCAAATGAAGAGGGATGGGGCTTTGGCATTTCACATATAGATGCTCTTGGTAACAATATTTTTGACCTAGTTATCCTTTGAAATAAATTTCAAAAATTTATACCGGAGTTTTATCTTTTTGAACAAAGAGGGATATCTTGAGGGTTTTGATATTTCTAAAACAATTGTATCTTTCAAGACTTTCACTCACTACCAGAGCTATTGACCTTGGATTTGGGACTTTACCTAAAGGGGGGAATAGGTTAGATAGTCATGCTGCCCGGCGAGCTATGTTGTCTTCTGACAACTCTTGTTATATATATTATGGCATACCATGTTAGTAGACGAGAGTTCAAACACTGGTAATCAATGGTCAGTTTCACAACCAGTACATGCAAACAGTGAATCAGAGATCTGGTTAAAACAGATGAAGTAATGTATGATATTGTCATCCACCTCAGTAATACAGTAAAGGCAAAGATATGAACAGTGATCAATTCTCGTAAGTCCTAATATGAAATATGACAGCTCAGGTGCAAATTAATTGCCCGGCTGACATATATTTAGAGTGGGCATTTAAATGTCCACTGAACCAGTGGGTGGTATATGTCATTGTATAAAACACAGGTAGATGCCCACTCCTAATGCCACTGTGACGGGAAGTGTCATTATAGAGTAGATGAATCGCTATTTGATTTCAGGTCACAATGGCCAAAGGTCAAAGTCAAATCATTGGTCTTAACCCCATGTGTTGTCTGCTCAATATCTTTTTACCCCTTTGCTTGATTTATAACAACCAAACTTGGTACAAGGGTTGTCCTTAGAGAGTAAGATGTCACTTTTGATTTTCAGGTCACATGGTCAAGGTGAAATCATTTAGCCAGGGTCAAACTGTTAAATATTTTCGTATCTGTAAATTCTTTGTTTGAACTCTTTGCAAGTTGACATCTAATCATTTACCTTTATTTGATTAATGATTAGTTTTGCCTTGTACGAAGTACCAATTTCATAATATCTTGCACAGGAATAGCCATTTGGATTTTGCACTAGGGGAGCATGTATGTTTCTGAAACATTTCTTGTTATTTTACAGATGCCAAAACAATACCCTTACAACTATGACATTCGTAGATCTACATACAAGGATCCATCAGAACTTAAAAGAACTGTTCACTATACCTTTGATCCAGAAATTGATGAGACCATGTCTAGTGTGCACGTTCTTCTGTCAGTCTGTGGTATAGACCAAGACTGGAGTCAGAGACATGGTGACTGTGTTTAATGTAAATAAATTAATGGAATTGTGTTTTCCTTTTTCCTTTTAATTGTTGAAAAAAGCTTTGGCTTTAAAAACCTCAGGTCATGGAATGAATCTGGTACTCATAGTTTCAATCTTTTTTCAATTTATTTTTCATGCTAGATAAACTAGTTTTATGATGGACTATTATTAACATGGTACCCACTCCGGGGTTTTGTACTAAATCTTGTGAACACTTCTTAAACAGTACATATGGCTTATCGGTTAAACTTGTAACTTTGCTCAATGCTTCATTATGATTTTGTAGATTGACATATTATCAGAATGTGAAAATTCAGGTATATTCTTAAAAGTAATAGTGGGTCTAAGAGTTAAGGCCAGAGGCAGTAGGGCATGTAGCTCATTTTTGGAAACTGTTAATACTATAGTTTGCAGTCTTGTTTTACTAGTAGGGGAGATGCTCATATATTTTGTCAGCTTTGAGTGGGTTTATGATCCTCGGGCATTTGTAACCAATCAGGAGATATAGAGATCATCTCTCTGTATGCAAGGTAGGAAAGATTGGAGAATGCAAGGATGAGCTGGAAAATTATTCATGGATATGACTGTGAAAAAATAGGCCAGGGTTTTTGCTGCTAGAAAATGGGAAAAAGGAATTTTGGTCCATGGAATTTGGGAGCCAGAGTTGCACCCATCACTTTTTGGCAATATTCATTTAAGCTTTGAATTCTTATTTTTGAATGTTGTCGGTGGTATTAAAGTGCGGTATGATAATTTGTTGGCAGGGCCAGGTGCTGCTATACACCAACAACATCCAAAATAGAATTCAAAGCTTATATTTATATTCCTTAATTTTATAAATGTTAGATTTTATTTATTTTTATTCAAAATTTTTGCACCATTCAAAACAGGTTGCGTAATAAATGGAATAGCCGAAAATCAGCTGTTGTACTACTATGAAAAATATAATGCATTTGGATATTACTTATCTTCAAAACTTTACATTGAAATTAGACTGGAGTTTTCATCCATTTTTTTTAACATCATGTATTTTTCTATTTACTACATAACATGTAGCAGACTATAAGTACAGATGTATATATGTAGTTCCAGTTGTGTATTCATTCACCGTGAATCAGTTTAGAATTTGAATGCTCTTCATTAATGATGAGAAATACACTGAATGTAAATATTTCTCATTATTTTTACACGTACAAGTTAATTATCTCCTCATGCATAGTGTGGGATGTAATAGCTGACACTCCATGTTTGTGAGAGTAGTTTGGACAAGCAATATTTTTTAGTTTTTTAAGCCTTCCTACTCGGAAATTCGAGACATAAGTTTGGCATGTCTGTTTGTCCTTCTGATTACCCCTGATCATTAATTTTAAAAATGACCCCTCTCAAAAAAGTAACAATTCTCTCAGGACCCATCGAAATTAATTGACCATCAGGGGTGGGGATGGGGGGTGTATCTCCCTAATTCTAACAGATCTCTCGAACACCTGAATGCCGGCTCCTTGCGATGCCTTTCGGCAATTTCCCCCAAGGTATAAGAAGACAGTGAAATACCACCGGAGGCTAACCCTGTTCGATCATCACTGTATCCCTTTGGCCTCCGCACTACTATTTTGACATCACTGTGCCACGTAATCATCGTGTATGAAATCATGCACACTCTAGGTTAGTGATCATTTGCTGGACGGAACTTTGGATAGTCATGAACAAATATGGCCGGAAAACCAAAACACAGTGAGTCTAGTACCTGTATTTAACGTTCCGCAGACAAAGAGTCAATAGTTTGCTCCTCTTTTTTCTGAAAACAATTTGGTGAAGGGTATTAATATTAGGATCTCCCATGGGTTGTGGTTTGATATGATTTATATCCAACCAGTTGTAGTTTTCTATCCCCGAGCCCACTGGCTAAAGGATGCTGTACACGAGTGGATTCATCACGCGACTATCCAAAAATTAGATTTATCCTATATATCAGCCTGTATCCTTCCCCTGGTCTCACGCGCCTCCCTTGGGTACCTGTTACGCCTTCCTTACTAGCAACTTAACCCCCGGGGACGCTCTGTCACTAAAAAATTGCAGACTACCTTTACCTAACCTGGAACACCGAGTCTTCTTCATCCGCTTCGTACTTAGTATATTTTTTTAATTGACCATAAACAATAAACGGGTAAAGATGACAACTCAGCTTTTGACAAACGGGATGATATCCAGTTTCGCCCATCGTCTATTGAAGTATTTCTTAGCAACATTCACTTATCACCGTACAAATGGTGTTTATGTCTTAAGCTAATTCCTAAGCGTGCTCTGCGTATATGTTTTAAATCGAGAAAGGCGACTGACAGATAGTTGATAGTGATCCAGTTTCAGTTAAAGTAGCATCTTTTGCCCAAATTTTTATGCTCGGTGTACGCAATCTATTTCAAATTGCTTATACAACCTTCAATTGGCTTAATGCTGTCTGTCCGATTTTGTACAAATTGCCTCATGCTGTTTTTGGTTTTGATACTCAGGCTCCTGAAAATACATGTGTCTGATCGTTTGGAAACAAGATACATATATTTTGTTAGCAACCACTCTGATTGCCACATTATGTAACTCTGAAGTAGATATTAAGAGCATGATTAGGTTTCTTTATCGATAATATTTATTAGTCTTCGGAGACATTATCTTCTCACATAATTTGTTGGTATTTCCCTATGGACAAACTAATTGTGCCCTTATTGGCAGAGCTTATTTTTATATTCATGAGAAGCCAGAATTTGTTCAAAAAAACTATTAGGGATAAAAACAGAAACTTGGCCGTGTTCTTTCAAAACTTTACATAGAATATATTGATGTGTCTTATCATTAAACCAAAAAAAAATCACAATTATGTCCATTTGAGATATCTGATGATATCTTGAAATAAAGGAACCGAGCAGAATCTGACAAATGTGTTTCATGTTTTGGATATTTTACTTGATATTGAATCTACTGGCAGACCTGGACGAACTACATTATATGGATACACGTGATGACTTTGAGTTACCTCTGTGAAAAGCTCATGATTCAGAAGATGAATCAGATCTATGACAGATCCGAATTGTAATAGATCTATTAGGATTTGTAAATTTTCGAGCATCTGGTGTGTTGAGTGTCCTTGGCTAAAAATCTAGTGGTTCCCTCTAACAAGTCTAAACTCCCAAGTATTATGATGTTATCCTGGTACTCTGCACGAATTGGAATGTCATGCTCATCAATGATTTCCTATTTATGTTTACTGCATGACAACATTCAATGATTTGGCTTTTAATTTTTGTTCAACAACATTGAAATATAAAAGATGAGACTTGAACATTTATTTGTCATACTTGCTCATAACGATTATTAGGTTTCCTACTTCAGCATGTGGACACAAATTAAAAACCTAGCGTCACCGTATTGAAATGATACTCGAGGAAACTCGGACTAATCAACAGGCCCGCCTAAAAAAGGCAAATAATCGGGTTTCCTGCGGAGGTTTGTAACAGTTCAAAGAAGAAATGTAAAATTGTACCTGCGAGGTTCCTAGGAGTAGTAGAAATGCACCTCTGTACAACAGAATGTGGCTGTAACCGACGAATAACTCTACTAAGGCCTACAGCGGCCATTGTGACCTCTCATGCGGTTGCCAATAGGTTTTAGGCCTAAACTAGTTCGGTCCAGATCTTATGTTTTCCGTAGGAATACATGTGATTTACGATATGATCAAAATCTAATGATGCAATAAGGGATGTACATCACCTGTGTATTGGACTGGGATTAGTGGGGTAGGCACTTGATTTTTTTTTTTTTTTATTATTTATTTATTTATTTTATTTAAATAATAAAAAAAAAAAAAATCTTCCCGTAAACAAATTATAATTTATTTACGGGAATATTTTTTTTTAAATAAATATATTTCAAACTTCAAGTGCCTGTGGTAGAAAAATAGGGAATAAATTTTAAAAATCGGCACTTTGTAATTTTGGCTCTTGCTAAAAATCAAAGTACTGAAAGTAATCATGGTTACCAAACTTGAAATTGTTCTAAAAATTCTGTAACCTTCCCATATCATAACATAAGGAAAACTAGATAGTTTGTAGGTTTTATCATTAATCAATTCCTATCCCGCTTCTGGGGACTGGCTGTAAATTTAGCTGACTCGAAACTCTTGTAAAACTATAGTTTAGTTTAGCTTTATTCAGACAGAACATCACTTTGTACAAAATATCACAGACATTACAATTAACACAAAATTATATAGTTCATACCAGGGTGTTATCACAGTCAATGTTATTATCACATACAAGATATTATCACAGCTTCACTATATCACAGTCTACCTAGGATAACCCATTAAAGCAACTGTTGATATTGTCGCTTATTTCCAATGAAGTCCTTGTGAATTTAAAATGCATATATATACATATATCAAAGTCAATTAATAAATAAATTACAAATGGATGACATGGACAGCAATGTAAACATATTTATGTAAGTGAATGATATTACTAAATTAAACTTTCTTTAGTTATAAACTCGATCCAAATCACAGTCCTGGTAGGAGTATCGGATGGTTAATTTGAGTTGTATGCGGATCATACTCATGCTCGCACGAAAATCAGGGCTGTGTTCCAGATTTTAGCTATTATGACTTAAAGAGGTTCTAGGGTGAGGTTTGGAGTGATGTCAATTTTTTGGGAAGTGTATTTTTGATTTCTACATTGAAAGAGAATCGGGAAATTAAAAAGAAAAATTTGGGTTTTCATGCTTGTTTTCGAGCTACAGTGTTCTAAACGTGACCTTTTTGCACTTAAAATTTACTCAAGATTTATTCATTTAAATTCCATTCGTCTGTTGGTGTAAACAAAACATAAGGAATATAAATCAACCATTACATGAAATAGATACATAATTATGTCTTCTTACAATACCATTATGAAAAAAAGATTTAATACTTGTAATGGAGAAATAAATTAATGACCTTCTTGCACTTGATATACGGAAAAACTCATGATATTCGAATTTCAGAGTTCAAAATACATTTCAGAGAGTGATGTCAATTTCTTAAAATTCACGTAATATTCAGAGCATTGTCTCAAAATTTAAAATGGAACATTAAAAAGTGGAGGATTTCGGTCAATTTTAAAATATTGGCCAAAATACTGATTTTTTAAACAGAAATTTCGAGTAATTGCATTGGACTTTTGAAAGAATCGTATTCTGTTTGGAGAAATACCTCCACAAAATGTAACAAATAACAATATTGTGAACTAGTTCCAGTCTCATCTACTTGTATCATTTAATTTTAAGCTGTTAATATACGATTAGGGGTATAAAATAGAAGGCATAATGGATGAAATAGAAATTGTAAAATCATGCTTTTTGATTAATCAATCCTTACCCACAAAATATAGTGCCCTACCGAACTCTTTCAAAATCTGAATTGACACAATTTTTTTCAACTGGACAGGGTTCAGTTTGACATGTGTAATATGTTTGCACTGATGGGGCTCAGTATTGAACCAGGTAAATACTTAGTGATAGATCCGGCGCGTTGTTTCAAAAGCTCCAGCAACAACATCCTTACAACCGGGGGGTGTCTACGTATATTTAGGGGGTACACGTGTACCGAGTTAGATGGATAAATGTCTTTAATTGTCAAAAGGTTCACAAGATATTTGAGCGATATTATATCTTTGGTCAGAGAGTTTTCATACGTGATCTTTGAACTTTTGCATCCAAATCAAAGCAGGGACATCTACCCATTAGGTTGGTCAGCACACAACTGCAATGTTTGTACATCTGTGAAGCATTTATTAAGCAGGGATAATCTGACTATATTATTTTTATGTAGTGTGACGCACTTCATCAGTGTTAAGTTTATATCAGCGTGTCAAAGTATAAAAATGCGGATTGACGGGTCTTGCTAATTTATAGGCATAAAAACTCGGATTGACCTGTACTATTCTAATTATGAGATTAAGGAAGATTTTGTTAACGTTGCAAACAAGATTGTGATTTGGTTTGATTTCCAACCAGTCAAATTCTCTTTTCGGATAACGTCACCTACTTCTGTGACGTCAACAACAAAAGACGGTGAAATGTTGAAAGAAGATTCTCTATTCATTGCATTGTTTTATACAATTACTTCTCAGTATAAAAAGAACCGCACACTGAAAAGTAAAAACCCTTACTCTTCTTCTTTCTAATATCGGCATGTAACAAAAAGAAACAAAAGCCAATTAAAAACAGCTTAATATATATCTTTTTTAATCTCAACATGTATAGAAAAAAAAATGCATTTGTTTCCCTAATTTGTCAAGCTTTCTTTCGAAAAAATAATATTAAACAAATGTTTAGCCCTTCATGAGGTCGAATCCATAGATATATCGGGACTTCACAGAAAAGCCATGTCGACCGAGCACGAATTTATCTTAATACGTTCCATATTTCCCTCACTCCAATACTCTGCAACGGTATTGCAATTGAGACTTATGTAACGACCGGCACAATTGATCTGTGCAAAAGTAATCTGGGCTGTCATTTCCCAAACGAAGATAACGGAAACATTGATCACTCCGTGTGGATCCCGGGCTAGAATAGGTCCTCAGTACCCCTTGATTTCGTAAAGCAGGCGACTATTTAAAATCTGGGCCAGGCGGTTCTTCGGATGAGACCGCAAAAAGGCACCGATGCCACAGAACATTTTGACATGAAAAAGACCCCTCCCCGCTCAAGCGCCACAAAGCGCCGAAACATACAGGCCGTAAATTTTGCAGGCCCTTCACCAGCAATGATGCGTTCATGCGAGGAAGCATCTCAAGCGGGATGTTAAAAATATACAACCAACAACCAACGAACAGTGATCAGCGGGGAAATTAAAGCGATGAAAAACAATGTATAAAGTTGACAAACATTTTAGATACCAAACTACCTTAGTGGACATTTTCCGTGATAAAACTTGCTAGTTATAATACGAGAAACACGTAAAATTATAAAGGTGACCAAAAATACCAAACTTCAGACGTATAAAGAATTCCATTCTGTGAACTAACGGTATATAAATGAAGGAATTCCCTGCCAGCGGATATTAAAACAAGTGAATCTACTAGGAAGTTTATGAATAAAAAGTAAAAAAACTAAACGAGAAATTCACCTTCCTGTTTACTTGGCTTGTGGTAACCCTTGTCCAATGTCTAATACACGAAACATTAGGCACAACTGTATTTCTGAATAAAGAATTTATTTCGTTGTAACATCATTAATAGCCCTTTATGTACTAGTGGGAAAAATAAGGATTGGAACAATCATTATTTCTTTACATGCCAAGATTATAACGGTTGCAAGAAATGACAATTACATAATTGTAAACACACATGTTCCTTCTGTGTGGCGACAATTCTATTAGTTTAATTCCTGAAAACAAATATTTATTCACAGCAGTAGCATACATCAAGCAGGAGTGGCCAATTTGATTAATGTAACCATTCTTTGTTTTTCCGTTTTTCTTTTTGCCATATCATTTGATTGCTTTTATTAAGAGATTGATATCACTTGAACATGCAGCCACTTAATATACCAATTACTTATAATGCTCAACCATTGTTGGACTTATTGACCATGCATATTAGATTTATGTTACACTAACCTGTATCGGGAGAGAGCAAATCCTACGTTTTAAAACTTACATGTGCCCAATCCGCATTGCAAAGTATATTTACAAATAAAATTATGTTCAAACCAGTGATCAATCAGTCCAGAATACAAAATAAAAAACTTCGGCAAACACGACCCCTGGATCACCAGGGTGGGATTCGTTGTCCCCTGGGGGGGTGTCATCAACTATACTTTGGGTACAAGACGTCCCGCATCTCTCTTTTTTTT
>CAJDSM010026717.1:5522-34093 GCA_903981925.1 Ostrea lurida | reverse complement strand
GGTTGTAAGGATTGTTGTGCTGAGCTTTTTGGAAACAACTGCGCCGGAATCTATCACTAAGTAATTTACCTGGTTCAATACTGAACACCCATCAGTGGCAAACACATATACACATGTTACAAACTAACCCTGTCCAGTTGAAAAAAATTGTGCTCAATTCAGATTTTGAAAGAGTCGGTAGGGCACTATATTTGTGGGAAAGGATTTATTAATCAAAAAAGCATTGATTTTACAGATTTTATTTCATCCATATGCCCTTCTATTTTATACCCCTAATCGTTATGACAGCTTTAAAATAATGCATACAGTAGATGAGATCTGGGAACTAGTTCACAATATGTTATTTGTTACATTTTGTGGAGGTATTTCTCCAACACAGAATACATTCTTACAAAAGTCCAATCATTACTCGAAAATTCTGTTAAAAAATCAGTATTCATTGCCAATATTTTAAAATTTTGAACCGAAATCCTCCACTTTTTAAGTGTTCCAATTTTAAATTTTGAGACAACTGCTCTGAATCTTACGGTGAATTTTTAAGAAACTTGACCATCACGTCTCTGAAATGTATTTTGACACTCTGCAAATTCGATATTCATGAGTTTTTCCGGATATATCCAGTGCAAAGAGGTCATTAATTATTTCCCATTACAAGTATATAAATCTCTTTCTTTCACTAATGGTATAATGTAAGAAGACATATTATGTATCTATTTCATGTAATGTTTGATTGTATTTCCTTATGTTTTTCGTTTACACCAACAGACCGAATGGAAATTTAAAATGATAAATCTTGAGTAAAATTTAGTGCAAAAAGTCATGTTTAGAACACTCTTGTAGCTCGGAAAACAAGCATGGAAAACCAAATTTTTCTTTTTAATTTCCGCATTCTCTTTCAACTGTTAGAAATCAAAAATACACTTCCAAAGAAACTTGACATCACTTCAAACCTCACCCTAGAACCCTTCTAAGTCATAATAGCTAAAATCTGCGAACACAAGCCCTGATTTTCGTGCGCAGCACATGAGTTGATCCGCATCCAACTCAAAATTAACCACCATACTCCTACCAGGATTGTTGATTATGGATTTATATACTAGTATATGAGTTTATCATTTAGTAATCATATCCTCATTACATAATAGTTACATTGCTCGTCCATGTATCAGTATACTATTATTGTATTGACTTTGATTATATGTATTATAGCATTTTAATTACAAGGTACTCATTGTTAGGTAATAAGCCGGAACTATCAAAGTTGCTTTAATGGTTATCCTAGGAGTCTGTTATATAAGTGAAGCTGGATAATACTATGTGTAATATACTTGACTGAAACCTGTTGAACTAATAATTTGTGTACATTGATGTAACCGATATGTTTGTTGCATTTAATGCTATGTTTTGTACAAAGTAGATGCTTCTGTCTGAATAAAGCTAAACCTAAACCTATTTGTTCTTACAAGAGTTTCGAGATCGACTATTTACAGCGTCCCCAGAGCGCGAGATGCGGAATTGGATTATGAGTAAAACACTACAGAACGGAGAGTTTTCCTTATGTTATGATACTTGGGAAGGTTACAGATTTTAGAAACTAATTTCAAGTTTTTACCAGATTACTTTCAGTTACTTTGATTTAGGCTAAAGAGCGCAAAAATATCAAAAGTTGGGCCGATATTTAACAATTTATCCCTATTTTCATACCACGGCATAGTGAAAGTAATATTTTATTTAAAAAAAAATATTCCCGTAAAGTTAAATTTAATTTGTTTAACGGGGGAAGATTTTTTTTTTTATTATTTAAATAAATAAATAAATAAATAATGCAAAAAAAAGAAAACCAAGGTGCCTACCCACTATACCCAGTCCAATACACAGGTTAGTCACACTCCCTTATTGCATCATTAGATTTTGATCATATCGTGAAATACACATGTCATTCTTACGGAAAACTAAGATCTGGACCGACTAGTACGGCCTAAAACCTATTGGCAACCAGCATTGAGTTCAGGTGCACAATGCCGCGCTGTAGGCTAGTGAGAGTTTATTCGTCGGTTAAGCGACTATTCTGTTGTACAGAGTGCATCTTATCTACTACTCCTAGAACTCGCAGGTGGAGCAACTTTATACTTCTTCTTTGAACTGGTTACAAACTCCGCAGGAAACCCGATTATTTGCCTTTTTTAGGCGGCCTTGTTGATTGTCCCGAGTTTCTCGAGTATCATTTCATACGTGACGCATAGGTTTAATTTGGTAGTCCAATGCTGTAGTAGGAACACTAATAATCGTTATGAAGGCAAGTATGACAAATAAATGTTCAACGTCTCATTATTTATATTTCATGTTGATTGAACAAAATTAAAAGCCAATCATTTGAATGTTCGTCATGCAGTAAACATAAATAGGAAACATTTGATGAGCATGACATTCCAATTCGTAGCAGAGTACCAGGATAACAATCATAAATACTTGGGCAGTTAGACTTGCTTAGAGGGAACCACTAGATTTTTAGCCAAGGGACATCAACACCAAGATTGCTCGAAAATTTACAAATCCTAATAGATCTATTACAATTCGGATCTGTCATAGATCTGATTCATTACTGACATCATGAGCTTTTCACAGAGGTAACTGTATACTTACTATAGATGAAAAAGTATTGCAGGGCTGTCACTGGATATTTTGGTACTGGGTTCCGGGTCCCTTTAGTAGATTGGGAAAATTATCGGTTTTTTAGTCAAATTGCGGAATTTTTGGTTTATGTCACAATTATGATAAAAACAACAGCAGATGTGTAGTCAAGTATTTAAAGTTTGTCCTTTTGGTACATTTATCAGTAGAAAATGAAGCAAATCCAATAATGTGTCAGTTCAAGTCGCATTCTCACTCCATTACTGTTCCGAATGGGACTTCATTTGACTATGAATTGGGAAAATGTTTCTTTATTTTTCAATTGGGAAGGTCCTTTTTATTGACCCAAATCACGGGAGAGTGACACACCCTGACTGCTAACCCTGAGAATGCTCAGCCTGACGATGTGAACTTTTTAACTTTTAAGTGGCCCAACCCACATGCACATTCAGAAAGATTTTTTTCTCACTGCGAAAACCAGTTCATTTCTGTCTTTTTAAAAACGATAATTTTTGTTGCAAAAATTAGGGAAAAACTAGTTTATCACAAATAAATGTCGGCAAAACAAAAGCCATGTTAAATAAAAGTTGCATTTACAGCATTTCTATTTGACAGCAGTTGGTTATCAATAAACTTAACTTGTTTTATGGTGTTGCAATCTAAGTAAAATGAAAAAAAAAAAATAGTCCATCAATTTTGTCCACCTGCATGTATGCTCTCCATACAAATACTTAGATTCATGACTTGATGTGTGAGAGAGTATCATACACAAGTATCATTACTCAACCTGAATTGAATACATGTTACATCCAATTATGCATCCACTGACCAGTATATAAATAGAAATCTGTTTTTAGGTCTATGTATGGGAAAAAGCTTTCTCCGGTCCATACCCTAAAACAGAGGAGGAGAGACGAGCCGCAGCCAAGAAGTTGGGATGCATGCCGAGGACTTATAAACCCTACGACCCGGAACTAGGGTGGGGGACAGGCCGACTACCCTACGTGCGAGGCAATCCGGAATGGATCTCAGATCCGATTTTGATCAGTTTGATGACTACAGACTTAAGAAGAACTTTAATGACACAGTAAGAGGCTTTGGTTGTATATAATTTGTCAATTAATGATTAGTTTACAGTACTGAGCAAGGCAAATCAACAGCTCATTATAAATATGTAATAGCAATAGTAAATGAAGAAGTGAGATTGGCTGATGTGCCTCTTATCTGATAAAAAAAATGACATATTTGGATAGATTTATAGCAATTTTCCATGCCTCTTTGTTAAAATTATACCAAGGGCTGTCATGTCCTGATTTGGGTCCGTTATACAGGCCAAACAAAATAAATATTTGTGTTTCCGGATTTCCCGACCCTAACCTAATTCTTGGGATGTCAATTTCACAACCTAACAGTTTTCTTTTTAACGATTTCATTGAGAAAAAACCAACCTCCAAAAACCTCAACTTTTAATTACTTCATGCCTGCACAGCCCAACAGGTTGAAATGGCTTGAAAGTCAGAATTTGTAATAGTATTAAACTGATTAATAGTATATAGTTTATACATTGCAAAGTCTCAAAGAGAGGGAACATTTCTTCATGTAAAGCCAAAAAAAAAAAAAAAACAAAATTTTCCACCTATTTTTTCCGGTATGAACGGAAACACATATAATTTATTTTGTTTGGCCTAAAAGGAACCGATTCCAAATGGAAATAAGCAAATTTTCCAATATTGATATCAATATAAATCCCAATTTTACTGTACACTTGGTTTGACTATTAGTTTCATTTATTTGCTATACACAATGAATAAAAAAGCACAAACGAGACAGATTTTGAAAATCTTGCATAAAATATGCTTTTCACTTTTGGCCGGTTGCACGAGTGCAAACCGGCTTATAAAATGGTGAATGGCGGGCCGGGGAATGATTTTCTGTCACACTTTACTCAAGTACTGCTATATCGTTAGCCTCATGGACATTTACATTATCACAGTGGGTGGTCCCATATCGTGGAATCCAGATTTCAGGACCTTGCCGACAATTACCTAATCGTCTCCCTCGTTTTCTGAACTTAGAGTACTTTTCCCCAGTGTTACTTCATTACATAGTTGTGCAATTTTCGTACAACTTTACTCCAGCAATTAGATTTACTTATCGTTAGCCTCAATGACCTTGATATCCTCATCAGGCGGCGTGGCCCATATCGTGGACTCCGATTTCACAACCTGTCTGACCACCTGCTTCTGTTTACCGACTAGAAATTTCCATGTGTTGACTTAATAGTGCAAATTTTCGTACACTTTACTCAGCAAGTATTTCATTGTAAGCCTCACAGACCTTTTAATATCCATCATCAGGCGGTGGTCCCATTACGTGGATTCAAGTTCTCAGACCTGTCCCAACACCTGCTCCTGGTCTTTACCGAAATATTTACAGCACACGCCGGCCATTTCCTTTCTTTGACGCATTTTTTCATATATATATCTCACTACTTATATCACATAATCAAAAACTTCCAATTTGACCAAAACAAATCGAAAATTTTTCCAATCTAACCATGACCAGAAACCTGTACCAAAATATCTGCACGTGACACCTGCGCTCTACTTACCTGTATTACAATACATTGTATACTTGTGTCTGTACAGTCGTCTTCAAGCATGAAGGCTGATTAAGTGGTACTGTCTATACAACTGTAAGTAAAACAGCTGTCGATGTACTTAATATTCGATATAGCTATACATGCCTGAAATGTATTGTATTGTGCACCTGTCAGCAGGAATTTATACACACTAATAAGATGCGAAAATTTCCCTATTTAATATTCTTATTCAAATAATCACACTAATGACGCACGCCATCTTGGCTTTCTTAGGTTAATATATGTACCATAATATGTCAAGTGCACAGATTATGCAGTCCTAAAATTAAAGCGTGTGTGAGCCCGATGAAAGTGGCGAGTAAATAAGATTTGGGCCTAGCAACATGTATGACGCACTGCCGATAGGTGTAATGATTTTTTCCGTGAGATACTAAAATACTGGAATATGAGCCAATATCCTTGTATGACCTTACTGAAATAAACTCTCATCGAATCACTGCTTAAACAGCATCTGGGCCAGTTACGGCGTATCCCCAGACTTTTTGTACTCTCACTTGCCTCTGGCCTTGGTAGATATATAAAGGCTAAGCCGAAGACTGAATTATGTTATTACAATCTTATCTCCTGCAAAAATTGTAACATCAATCATTTTTTACATAAATTCTACATACCATCAAATGATCAATGGTAGCCATTAGGTCTTTATAATACATGTACTGGATGAGTATTCTTCTCTTCTCACGTTAACTATCAGGTTCACCTATTAGTAAACATCTAAACTCTGGTAAACTGCTCAACATACAGCTAAAAACTCTGGTAAACTGCTCAACAATACAGCTAAAAACTCTGGTAACTTGTACAACAATCAGCTAAAACCTCTGGTAAAAAGAAAATAACTAAACTGAAAATGGTCAAAACTGAATATACGGACATTACGTTAGAGCTAAAAAACATAAGCTGCACACCGTTTCACATTGGTAAACTGCTCAACAATACAGCTAAAAACTCTGGTAAAAAGAAATAAATAAACTGAACGGTCAAAAACTGGAATATACGGACATTACGTAGACGCATTAATACATAAGCTGCACAAGTTTCACAGTGGTAAAACTGCTCAACAATACAGCTTTACTGTAAAAACTCTTGGTAAAAGAAAAATAACTGATACGGTGAAAAACGAATATATGGACATTACGTAACAGCATCTAATACATAAGCGCACAGTTTCACAGTTGGTTAAAACTGCTCATACAATACAGCTAAATAACTTCTGGTAAAAGAAAATAAATAACTGATTACGTGAAAAACTGGAATATACGTGCTTACGTACAGCACTAATACATAAGCTGCAGTTTCTCAAATGGACCAGGTGTGAAGGCTCCAGTTGTTTCATGGCCACATGTGATTATACTGAATTTGCTCAAAATTGTGCAAGTTTATGTTCTCTACATTTTATGATTATTGGAAAGGCATTCATAAGATATATTTCTTTGATGGTTTGTAGTGAAAATGGATTTTTACTGACCGAAATGCACGCTTACATAGAATATCATATATGTTATTAATAGGTATATGTATAGAATTTTGTAGTCGCACTTTTGAGAAGCATGTCTGCCCATTACATGATCAATTGATTTAAAAAGCTTCTAAATTCATTGAATTTTCTATTTTTTCTGCCCCCTCAGCTCCCCTCGAGTTGTGAATTTGGTGGACCCTGAGTGGATTATGGTCAGGAGTTATCAACCCTCACTGAGTAAGTGTTTACATGTAGGCTGTTGTAATCTCAGTCTCTTGACATTAAAGTTTGCTACAAATGAACCAATTTTTAAGAAATAAAACTTCAGTTTTGATTATTATGATTTTACGTGTGAGACAATTTTGTCTCCTTTTATATATGAATTTTTTGTTCATATAGTTTACTCCAGTATCATAATACAGTACAGCTCAGGTTGGATTTTTGAATTGCCCACTTTTCACACTGTGGACCTGTCCACTTGGAATCCTAGTGGGCATTTGGCAGGGACATGTACCATGGTGTGTTGTACATTCTTCACCAAACACTGTATCAGGGATCATTTAGATTGCCCACTCTAAATTGGCCCACAGTGGCCAATGGGAAAATTTGTTTCACCTAAGCTGTACTGTATCGTTAGCTAAAACATTAATATCTGAACAGTAAAATGGCTTCACTATACAAAGTACTACATGCACTGGGATTGCTAGTTTTCTATCTGTATTCCTGTCATTTGATTTGTGCTTTGCAGGGGACATAACAATCATGTTCCTTTCTACTGTCTTACGGGTTTTATCGCCCCGCTGATGTACCTGTGTAACACAATATTATACCACGCCACGGAAGAGGCGATGTATGTGGTATTCTGTATTCTATACTCAACATTTCCAAACGTTGTTGAGTGTTTCAATCCCCATTCACTCTGAGAATTTACTCTTTTCGAGAAAATGGCAATAGACAATTCGTCTATCTGTCTCTGTATACAGGCATTGACCTATGGCAGTAGACCTGCTATACTTTTATGACAAAAGTAACAGAGTTACTTGAGAAAAAATAGTCCATGAACACACATTCATGTCTTTTATCTCAACTTTAGACTCCATTTCCAATTCTTGCAGTTGATAATATTGATATATGTTCCTTGCATAGAACTTTTGACCATATGACAATTCGGGAATATCTTTTTTGCATGTGGCATGGCCCAACTACATTTGCATAAGCCGTTGGTCTATTCAGTCAAGCATAAATTCTCAAACTGCCCATTTCTGTAGAAATGATCTTTGATATTGCTTTTTATAAGAAAGCTGTTATGTAACTATCAGTTAAGCATGTGATGGCTAACTCTCCAGTTAGTTTTTAGGGCTCGCCAGGACGAGATGTCCGGAATGCATTGTCAGACCCGGTGTCCGCTGTCAGCGTCCGTGCGTCAGCAGGAAAACTTTACACCGTGGGCATATTCCTTTTGAACCCCAAGGGGACTAGAGCTCTTGACTCTTCACATAATAGGGCTGCCTCATTGAGATACCTTGTGTTTGGTACTCAATCTTTTGACGCTACGTGACCTTGACCTTGGACTTTGACCTACTCTTTCATAAAACTTTAAGCCTGGCTATCTTTTGAACCTAAAAGGACATATGGTGGTTTTGTAGTATTCATTGTATCAGACTGCTCATGACGAGACCTTTGTTTTGGTTACCAAAACTTTTGGACCTAATGTGGACTTGACCTTAGAATCTTGACCTACTTTTCAAAAAATTTTTAACCTGGGCTATAATCATGAATCTAAAGAATCAGGGCTTATTTGACTATTTTTCATGTAATCAGGTGCCTCCATCGCTGAACCTATTGTTTCTGGAACTCAAAGACTCTCTTGACCCTAGTGACCGTGACCTTGGACTTTTGACATACTTTTTAAAACTTTAACATGGGCTGGATATCTTTTGAACCAAGGGGAATAGAGGTTGGATCTTGCATGTATAGATGCTCTATGATGAGACTTGTGTTTTTCGTACCAAGACTTTTTGAACCTAGTTGACTTGACCTACTTTTAAACTTAAACTGGGCTATATCTTCTGAAGCAAAGGCGAATAGGGCTTTGATAATTTCATGTCATATGCGCGAGTTGATGGATTTATCTTTATGGTACACTAAGACTTTTGACCTAGTGACATTGGACTATGGACCTCTTTTCAAAACTCTTACATGGGCCCTATATCACTTTGAAACTAATAGTGGATTAGATACTTTAAATAATTTCAGGCGATATCTGCTCTTCACATCAGACTTCTTGTTTATAATCGTTTGAACGCTCAGGATTGAGAAGGTTTGATTTAACACATATTAAACTGCCCTGTCTGAAGAACCCTTGGTTTTGTGTAGCGAAACTTTTCGACCTAGCTGAATTAGCATAGATCAATTCGATTTCAAACACACTTTGGATTTATGGCCACATATTTCAAATGAAGAAGGAAGACTGGGGCCTATCTTGGCACTTTCTCACTATGTGCTCTTGGTAACAATATTCTTTGACCTAGTTATCCTTGAAATAAATTATCAAAATTATAGGAGTTTTATCTTTGAACAAAGAGGGCATATCTTGAGGAGTTTTTGGATATTTCTACAAAACAATGTGTATTCTTTCAAACAGTTGGCACTCCATACCAGACGCTATTGACCTTGGATTTGGGACTTTACCTAAAGGGGGAAGTAGGTTTAGATAGTCATGTTGCCCGGGCGAGCTATGTTGTCTTCTGACAACTCTTGTCATATATCATTATGGACCATCCATTGTTAGCTAGAACGAGAGTTCAAACACTTGGTAATCAATGGTCATGTTCAACCAACCAGTACATGCAAAAGATGAATCAGAGATACTTGGTTAAGACACAGATGAGTAACGTGTACTGATTCTGTGCATCCACGCTCAGTAAATACAGTAAAGGCAAAAAATGCATAACAGTGATACAACTCCGGTGAGTCCCTAATATGAATATACAGCTCCAGGTCAATTAATTTGCTACCGCTAGACATATACTTCATAGAGTGGGCATTTACAAGATGTCACTGAACTTCAGTGGGGTTCATATTCATTGTTAAGAAAACGCAGGTAGAATGCCCTAACTCCTAATGCCTAGTGTTGGAGGGAAGTGTCATTATAGAGTAAGATGATCGCTATTGTGATCTTCAGGTCACATGCGCCAAAGGTCAAAGTCAATCATTGTCTAACCCATGTGTTGTCTGCTCAATATCTTTTACCCCTTTGCTTTGATATCTATAACAACAAACTTGGGTACAAGCGGTTGTCCTTACGAGGTAAGATGACTCACTTTTGATTTTCAGGCTCAGCAGTGGTCAAGCGTGAAAATCATTTAAAGCGGTACAAAATGCATGTTATAAATATTGTTCGTATCTGTAAACTTCTTTGTTTTGAACTCTTTGCAAGTTGACAGTCTAATCATTTACCTTTATTGATTAATGATAGTTTTGGGCCTTGTACGAAAGTACCAATTTCAATAATACTTGCACAGGAATAGCATTTTGGATTTTGCACTATGGGGAGCTGTAATGGTTTCTGAAACAATTTCTTGTTATTTTACAGATGCCAAAACAATTACCCTTAAACTAGTGCATTCGTAGATCTACATACAAGGATCATCAGTAATTAATAAGAACTGTTGGCTACTATACTTTGATCTCAGGTAAACTTGATGAGACCATGTCTAGTGTTGGTTCTGTCCTGTCAGTCTGGGTATAGACCAATGATGGAGTCAGAGACTGGTTGACTGTGTTTTTAATGTAAATAAATTATATGGAATTGTTTTTCCTTTTTCCTTTTAATTGTTGAAAAAGCTTTGGCTTTAAAAAACCTCAGGTTCATGGAATGAATCTGGTACTCATAGTTTCAATCTTTTTCAATTTATTTTTCAGTGCTAGATAAACTTATGTTTTATGATGGACTAATTGATTAACATGGTACCCACTCCGGGGTTTTGTACTAAATCTTGTGAACACTTCTTTAAACAGTACATAATGGCTTATCGGTTAAACTTGGTAACTTTGCTCAATTGCTTCATTAATGATTTTGTAGATTGACATATTATCAGAATGTGAAAATTCAGGTATATTTTAAAGTATAGTGGGTCTAAGAGTTAAGGCCAGAGGCAAGTCAGGCATGTAGCCTCAAATTTTTTTGGAAAACTGTTAATACTATACGTTTGCAGTCTTGTTTTACTAGTAGGGGAGATGCTCATATATTTTGTCAGCTTTGAGTGGGTTTTATGATCTCGGGCATTTAACCAATCAGGAGATTAGAGATCATCTCTCTGTATGCAAGGTGGAAGATTGGAGAATGCAAGGATGAGCTGGAAAATTATTTCATGGATATGACTGTGAAAAACATAGGCCAGGGTTTTGCTGCTAGAAAATGGGAAAAGGAATTTTGGTCCATTTGGATTGGTGAGCCAGAGTTGCACCCATTCACTTTGGCAGATATTCATTTAAGCTTGAATCTTATTTTTGAATGTTGTCGGTGGGTATTAAAGTGCGGTATGATAATTTGTTGGCAGGGCCAGGTTGCTGCTATACACCACAACATCCAAACATCACGAATTCAAAGCTTCAATTTATATTCCTTAATTTTATAAATGTTAGATTTTTATTTATTTTTATTCAAAATTTTTGCACCATTCATAACAGGTTTGCGTAATAAATGGGAATAGCCCGAAAATCAGCTGTTGTACTACTATGAAAAATAATACATGGCATTTGGATATTACTTATCTCAAATACTTTACATTGATAATTAGATCTGGACGTTTTCATCCATTTTTTTTAACATCATGTATTTTTCTATTTAACTACATAACATGTAGCAGACTATAAGCTATCAGATGTTATATGTAGTTCCAGTTGTGTATCATTCACCGTGAATCAGTTTAGAATTTTTGAATGCTCTTCATTATGATGAGAAATATCACTGAATGTAAATATTTCTCATTTTTTTACACGTCAAGTTATTAATCTTCCTCATGCATGTGTGGGATGTAATAGCTGACATCTCCAGTTTGTGAGAGTAGTTTGGCAGCATATATTTTTTAGTTTTTTAAGCCTTCCTAGCGTTCGGAAATTCGAGACTAGTTTGGGCATGTCCTGTTTGTCTCTTTCTGTTACCCCTAGATCATTAATTTAAAAATGACCCTCTCAAAAAAGGTAACAATTCTCTTTCAGGACCCATCGAAAATTAATTGACCACAGGGGTGGGGATGGGGGGTGTAATCTCCCTAATTCTAACAGATCTCTCGGAACATCCTGTAATGCCTGGCTCCTTGGCGATGCCTTTCGGCAATATTCCCCAAGGTATAAGAGACAGTGAAAATACCACCGGAGGCTAACCCTGTTCGATTCATCACTTGTATTCCCTTTGGCCTCTCCGCACTACTTATTTTGAATCACTGGTGCCCACGTAATATCGTGTATGTAAATCATTGCACACTCTAGTTGAAGTGATCATATTGCTGGACGGAATCTTTGGATAGTCAGAACAAATATGGCCGGAAACCAAAACATCAGTGAGTCTATGTACTGTATATTAACGTTCCGCAGACAAAGAGTCAATAGTTTTGCTCCTCTTTTTTCTTTGAAACAATTTGTGTGAAGGGTATTAATATTAGGAATTCCCATGGTTGTGGTTTTGATATGATTATATCCACGTTGTTAGTTTTTTCTATCCCGACCCACCTGGCTAAAGGATGCTGTATCACTGAGTGGATTCATCACGCGAACTTAATTCCAAAAATTAGATTTATTCCTATATATTCAGCCTGTATCCTTCCCCTGGTCTCACGCGCTCCCTTGGGTACCTGTTACGCCTTCCTTACTAGAACTTAACCCCCGGGACGCTCTGTCAACTTAAAAAATTGCAGACTAACCTTTACCTAACCTGGAACACGAGTCTTCTTCATACCGCTTCGTACTTAGTATATTTTTTTAATTGACCATAAACAATAAACGGGTAAAGATGACAACTCAGCTTTTGACAAACGGGATGATATCCAGTTTCGCCCATCGTCTATTGAAGTATTTCTTAGCAACATTCACTTATCACCGTACAAATGGTGTTTATGTCTTAAGCTAATTCCTAAGCGTGCTCTGCGTATATGTTTTAAATCGAGAAAGGCGACTGACAGATAGTTGATAGTGATCCAGTTTCAGTTAAAGTAGCATCTTTTGCCCAAATTTTTATGCTCGGTGTACGCAATCTATTTCAAATTGCTTATACAACCTTCAATTGGCTTAATGCTGTCTGTCCGATTTTGTACAAATTGCCTCATGCTGTTTTTGGTTTTGATACTCAGGCTCCTGAAAATACATGTGTCTGATCGTTTGGAAACAAGATACATATATTTTGTTAGCAACCACTCTGATTGCCACATTATGTAACTCTGAAGTAGATATTAAGAGCATGATTAGGTTTCTTTATCGATAATATTTATTAGTCTTCGGAGACATTATCTTCTCACATAATTTGTTGGTATTTCCCTATGGACAAACTAATTGTGCCCTTATTGGCAGAGCTTATTTTTATATTCATGAGAAGCCAGAATTTGTTCAAAAAAACTATTAGGGATAAAAACAGAAACTTGGCCGTGTTCTTTCAAAACTTTACATAGAATATATTGATGTGTCTTATCATTAAACCAAAAAAAAATCACAATTATGTCCATTTGAGATATCTGATGATATCTTGAAATAAAGGAACCGAGCAGAATCTGACAAATGTGTTTCATGTTTTGGATATTTTACTTGATATTGAATCTACTGGCAGACCTGGACGAACTACATTATATGGATACACGTGATGACTTTGGGGGGGTGTTCTACTATATTTAGGGGGTACACGTGTACCGAGTTAGATGGATAAATGTCTTTAATTGTCAAAAGGTTCACAAGATATTTGAGCGATATTATATCTTTGGTCAGAGTAGTTTCATACGTGATCTTTGAACTTGTGATCCCAAAATCAGCAGGGGACATCTACCCCTTAGGTGGTCAGCACACAACTGCAATGTTGTACATCTGTGAAGCATTTATTAAGCAGAGGATATCTGACTATATTATTTTTATGTAGTGTAACGCACTTCATCATTGGTAAGTTTGATATCACGTGTCAAAGTATAAAAATGCGGATTGACCGGGTCTTTCTAATTATAGGCATAAAAAACTCGGATTGACCTGTACTTTCTAATTATAGATTAAGGAAATTTTGTAACGTGCAACAATGATTGTGATTTGTTGATTCCAACCAGTCAAATTCTCTTTTCGGATAACGTCACCTACTTCTGTGACGTCACAACAAAAGACGGTGAAATGTGAAGATTCTCTATTCATTGCATGTTTTATAAAATTACTTCATCAGTATAAAGAACCCACACTGAAATAAAAACAGCTTACTCTTCTTCTTTTTAATCTCGGCATGTTAACAAAAAGAAAACAAAAAGCAATAAAAACAGCTTAATATATATTTTTTTAATCTCAACATGTATAGAAAAAAACAAAGTCATCACGTGTATCCATATAATGTAGTTCGTCCAGGTCTGCCAGTAGATTCAATATCAAGTAAAATATCCAAAACATGAAACACATTTGTCAGATTCTGCTCGGTTCCTTTATTTCAAGATATCATCAGATATCTCAAATGGACATAATTGTGATTTTTTTTTGGTTTAATGATAAGACACATCAATATATTCTATGTAAAGTTTTGAAAGAACACGGCCAAGTTTCTGTTTTTATCCCTAATAGTTTTTTTGAACAAATTCTGGCTTCTCATGAATATAAAAATAAGCTCTGCCAATAAGGGCACAATTAGTTTGTCCATAGGGAAATACCAACAAATTATGTGAGAAGATAATGTCTCCGAAGACTAATAAATATTATCGATAAAGAAACCTAATCATGCTCTTAATATCTACTTCAGAGTTACATAATGTGGCAATCAGAGTGGTTGCTAACAAAATATATGTATCTTGTTTCCAAACGATCAGACACATGTATTTTCAGGAGCCTGAGTATCAAAACCAAAAACAGCATGAGGCAATTTGTACAAAATCGGACAGACAGCATTAAGCCAATTGAAGGTTGTATAAGCAATTTGAAATAGATTGCGTACACCGAGCATAAAAATTTGGGCAAAAGATGCTACTTTAACTGAAACTGGATCACTATCAACTATCTGTCAGTCGCCTTTCTCGATTTAAAACATATACGCAGAGCACGCTTAGGAATTAGCTTAAGACATAAACACCATTTGTACGGTGATAAGTGAATGTTGCTAAGAAATACTTCAATAGACGATGGGCGAAACTGGATATCATCCCGTTTGTCAAAAGCTGAGTTGTCATCTTTACCCGTTTATTGTTTATGGTCAATTAAAAAAATATACTAAGTACGAAGCGGTATGAAGAAGACTCGTGTTCCAGGTTAGGTAAAGGTTAGTCTGCAATTTTTTAAGTTGACAGAGCGTCCCGGGGGTTAAGTTCTAGTAAGGAAGGCGTAACAGGTACCCAAGGGAGCGCGTGAGACCAGGGGAAGGATACAGGCTGAATATATAGGAATAAATCTAATTTTTGGAATTAAGTTCGCGTGATGAATCCACTCAGTGATACAGCATCCTTTAGCCAGGTGGGTCGGGATAGAAAAAACTAACAACGTGGATATAATCATATCAAAACCACAACCATGGGAATTCCTAATATTAATACCCTTCACACAAATTGTTTCAAAGAAAAAAGAGGAGCAAAACTATTGACTCTTTGTCTGCGGAACGTTAATATACAGTACATAGACTCACTGATGTTTTGGTTTCCGGCCATATTTGTTCTGACTATCCAAAGATTCCGTCCAGCAATATGATCACTTCAACTAGAGTGTGCAATGATTTACATACACGATATTACGTGGGCACCAGTGATTCAAAATAAGTAGTGCGGAGAGGCCAAAGGGAATACAAGTGATGAATCGAACAGGGTTAGCCTCCGGTGGTATTTTCACTGTCTCTTATACCTTGGGGAATATTGCCGAAAGGCATCGCCAAGGAGCCAGGCATTACAGGATGTTCCGAGAGATCTGTTAGAATTAGGGAGATTACACCCCCCATCCCCACCCCTGTGGTCAATTAATTTTCGATGGGTCCTGAAAGAGAATTGTTACCTTTTTTGAGAGGGTCATTTTTAAATTAATGATCTAGGGGTAACAGAAAGAGACAAACAGGACATGCCCAAACTAGTCTCGAATTTCCGAACGCTAGGAAGGCTTAAAAAACTAAAAAATATATGCTGCCAAACTACTCTCACAAACTGGAGATGTCAGCTATTACATCCCACACATGCATGAGGAAGATTAATAACTTGACGTGTAAAAAAATGAGAAATATTTACATTCAGTGATATTTCTCATCATAATGAAGAGCATTCAAAAATTCTAAACTGATTCACGGTGAATGATACACAACTGGAACTACATATAACATCTGATAGCTTATAGTCTGCTACATGTTATGTAGTTAAATAGAAAAATACATGATGTTAAAAAAAATGGATGAAAACGTCCAGATCTAATTATCAATGTAAAGTATTTGAGATAAGTAATATCCAAATGCCATGTATTATTTTTCATAGTAGTACAACAGCTGATTTTCGGGCTATTCCCATTTATTACGCAAACCTGTTATGAATGGTGCAAAAATTTTGAATAAAAATAAATAAAAATCTAACATTTATAAAATTAAGGAATATAAATTGAAGCTTTGAATTCGTGATGTTTGGATGTTGTGGTGTATAGCAGCAACCTGGCCCTGCCAACAAATTATCATACCGCACTTTAATACCCACCGACAACATTCAAAAATAAGATTCAAGCTTAAATGAATATCTGCCAAAGTGAATGGGTGCAACTCTGGCTCACCAATCCAAATGGACCAAAATTCCTTTTCCCATTTTCTAGCAGCAAAACCCTGGCCTATGTTTTTCACAGTCATATCCATGAAATAATTTTCCAGCTCATCCTTGCATTCTCCAATCTTCCACCTTGCATACAGAGAGATGATCTCTAATCTCCTGATTGGTTAAATGCCCGAGATCATAAAACCCACTCAAAGCTGACAAAATATATGAGCATCTCCCCTACTAGTAAAACAAGACTGCAAACGTATAGTATTAACAGTTTTCCAAAAAAATTTGAGGCTACATGCCTGACTTGCCTCTGGCCTTAACTCTTAGACCCACTATACTTTAAAATATACCTGAATTTTCACATTCTGATAATATGTCAATCTACAAAATCATTAATGAAGCAATTGAGCAAAGTTACCAAGTTTAACCGATAAGCCATTATGTACTGTTTAAAGAAGTGTTCACAAGATTTAGTACAAAACCCCGGAGTGGGTACCATGTTAATCAATTAGTCCATCATAAAACATAAGTTTATCTAGCACTGAAAAATAAATTGAAAAAGATTGAAACTATGAGTACCAGATTCATTCCATGAACCTGAGGTTTTTTAAAGCCAAAGCTTTTTCAACAATTAAAAGGAAAAAGGAAAAACAATTCCATATAATTTATTTACATTAAAAACACAGTCAACCAGTCTCTGACTCCATCATTGGTCTATACCCAGACTGACAGGACAGAACCAACACTAGACATGGTCTCATCAAGTTTACCTGAGATCAAAGTATAGTAGCCAACAGTTCTTATTAAGTTTACTGATGATCCTTGTATGTAGATCACGAATGTCACTAGTTTAAGGGTAATTGTTTTGGCCATCTGTAAAATAACAAGAAAATTGTTTCAGAAACCATACGATGCTCCCCTTAGTGCAAAATCCAAAAATGCTATTCCTGTGCAAGTATTATGAAATTGGTACTTCGCTACAAGGCCCAAAACTATCATTAATCAATAAAGGTAATGATTAGACTGGTCAACTTGCAAAGAGTTTCAAAAACAAAGAAGTTTACAGATACGAACAACTATTTAAACAGTTTGACCCTGGCTTTAAATGATTTCACCTGACCATGCTGACCTGAAAATCAAAAGTGAGCATCTTACCCTAAGGACAACCCTTGTACCCAAGTTTGTTGTTATTAAATCAAGCAAAGGGGTAAAAGATATTGAGCAGACAACACATGGGTAAGACAATGATTGACTTTGACCTTTGGCCATTTGACCTGAAATCAAATAGCGATTCACTCTACTCTATAATGACACTTCCCTCCACATGGCATTAGGAAGGTGGGCATTCTACCTGTTTTCTATACAAGTGACATATGACCACCCCACTGAAGTTCAGTGGAACATTTAAATGCACCACTCTAAATATATGTCAGCCGGGCAGATTAATTTGACCTGGAGCTGTCAATATTTCATATTAGGACTTACGAGAATTGATCACTGTTCATGATCTTTGCCTTTACTGTATTACTGAGGTGGATGACAATATCATACACTTACTTCATCTGTTCTTAACCAAGATCTCTGATTCACTTTTGCAATTGTACTGGTTGGGTGAAACATGACCATTGATTACCAGTGTTTGAACTCTCGTTCTACAACCATGGTATGCCATAATATATATAACAAGAGTTGTCAGAAGACAACATAGCTCGCCCGGGCAGACATGACTATCTAACCTATTCCCCCCTTTAGTAAAGTCCCAAATCCAAGGCAATAGCGTCTGGTAGGAGTGAAACGTCTTGAAAGAATTACAATTGTTTTTAGAAATATCAAAACCCTCAAGATATGCCCTCTTTGTTCAAAGATAAAACTCCATTTGAAATTTATTTCAAAGATAACTAGGTCAAAAATAATTGTTACCCAAGAGCATCTATATGATGAAATGCCAAAAAAAGCCCCATCCCTCTTCATTTGGAAATATTGCCCTATCAAAGTTGTTTGAAAAGTCAATATCTAAGCTAATTCGCTAGTAGTCCAAAAGTCTTCGCTACACAAAACAAGAAGGTTCTTCATGACAGGGCACTATTAAATGTGTTAAATCAAAGCCTTCTCATCCGTGGCTTCAAAAGATTACAAAAGTCTGATGATGAAGAGCAGAATGTCGCCTGAATTATTAAATATACTAATCCAATTGAGTTCAACATGATATAGCCCATGTAAGAGTTTGTGAAAAGAGGTCAAAGTCCAAGTCACTAGGTCAAAGTCTGTAGTACCAAAAGATAAAGATCCATCAATGACGCACTTTATACATGAAATTATCAAAGCCCTATTCCCTTTGCCTTCAAAGATATAGCCCAGTAAGTTTTAAAAGTAGGTCAGTCACGTAGGTCTCAAAAATCTTTGGTACCCAAAAACACAAGTCTCAATCATGAGCATCCTATACATGAAATTCAAGCTCTATTCCCCTTGGTTCAAAAGATACAGCCCATGTTAAAGTTTTTTAAAAAGTATGTCAAAAGTCCAAGGTCACGGTCACTACGTCAAAGATCTTTGATTCCAAACAAAGGTCTCAGTCATGAGCACCTGATACATGAAATATCAAAAAGACCCTGATTCCCTTTAGTTCAAAGATATAGCCCAGCGTTAAAAATTTTTGAAAAGTAGCGTCAAGTCTAAGGTCAAGGTCCACATTAGGTCAAAAGTTTTGGTACCAAAACAAAGCGAATCTCGTCATGAGCAGTCTATACAATGAATATCAAAACCCATATTCCGTTTATTCAAAAGTATAGCCAGGCTTAAAGTTTTTGGAAAAAAGCTAGGTCAAAGTCCAAGGTCAAGTGTCACTAGGTCAAAAGTTTGATACCAAACACAAGGTCACTCATCAAATGAGGCAGCCCTATATGGAAGATCAAAGCTCTAGTCCCCTTGGTCACAAAGATATAGCCAGGTTAAAGTTTTGCCTGCTGACGCACGACGCTGACGCGACACCGGGTCATGACAATGCTCTCCGGACATTCGTCCTTGCGAGCTAAAAACTAACTGGAGAGTACCACTCAATGTTAACTGAAGTTACAAAACAGCCTTTCTATATAAAAAGCAATATCAAAGTATCTTTCTACAGAAAATGGGCAGTTTGAGAATTTTATTGCTTGACTGAATAGACCACGGCTATGCCAAATGGTTTGGGGGCCATGCCACATGCAAAAAAATATTCCCGAATTGTTCATATGGTCGAAAAGTCTATGACAAGGAACCAATATCAAATATATCAACTGCAGAATTGGAAAGGAGTATCTAAGTTGAATAAAAGACATGAAGTATGTTCAATGACTATTTTTTCTCAATACATCTGTTACTTTTGTCATCAAAATTATAGCAGGTCTACTGCCATAGGCATGCTGTATAAAGAGACAGTAGACAATTGTCTATTGCCATTTTTCTGAAAAAGTTAAATTCTCAGAGTGAATGGGGATTTGAACAATACAGAAACTTTTGAAACTGTGAGATAGAATACAGAAATACCTAATACGCCTCTTCCGTGGCGTGTATATATTGTTTACACAGGTACATCAGCGGAGGCATAAAACCCGAAGACAGATGAGAAGGAACATGATCATGTTTTCCCCTGCAAAGCACAAATAAAGCTACAGAATTACAGATAGAAAACAGCAATCACAGTGCAATGTAGTTACTTTGTAGATAGTGAAGCCATTTACGTTTCAGATTTAAGGTTTACTAACGATAAGTACAGCTTAGGTGGAACGAAATTTTCCCATTTGGCCACTGTGGGCCAATTTAGAGTGGGCAATCTAAATGATCCACTGATCACAGTGTGGTTGATGAAGAATGTACAACACACCAGGTACATGTCCACTGCCAAATGCCCCACTAGGATTCCAAGTGGACAGGTCCACAGTGGAAAAGTGGGCAATATCAAAAATCCAACCTGAGCTGTACTGTACTTATGATACTGGAGTGAAACTTATGAACAAAAAATTCAATAATATAAAAGGAGACCAAAATTGTCTCACACGAAAATCATAATAACAAAACTTGAAGTTTTATTTTCTTAAAATTGGTTGCATTTGTAGCAAACTTTAATGTCAAAGAGACTGATGATTACAACAGCCTACATGTAAACACTTACTCAGTGTGAGGGTTTGATAACTCCGACCATACATCCACTCAGGTCCACCAAATCAAACTCGAGGGCGAGCTGAGGGGCAGAAAAGATAGAAATTCAATGAATTTTAGAAGCTTTTTTTAAATCATATTGATCAATGTAATGGGCAGACATGCTCTCAAAAGTGCGACTACAAAATTCTATTACATATACCTATTAATAAACATATAATGATATTCTATGGTATTACGTGCAATTTCGGTCAGTAAAAATCCATTTCAGCTACAAACCATCAAAGAAATATATCTTAATGAATGCCTTTCCAATAATCATAATGTATGAGAACATAACTTGCACAATTTTGTAGCAATCAGTATATCACATGGGCCATGAAACAACTGGAGCCTTCACACACTGGCATTTGAGAAACTGCAGCTTATGTATTAGTGCTTGTACGTAAGCACGTATATTCAGTTTTCACGTATCAGTTATTTATTTTCTTTTACCAGAAGTTATTTAGCTGTCATTGTAAAGAGCAGTTTTAACCAAACTGTGAAACTGTGCGCTTATGTTATTAATGCTCGTTACGTAATGTCCATATATTCGTTTCACCGTATAGGTTTATTTATTTTCTTTTACCAGAGTTTTTACAGTAAAGCTGGTATTGTTGAGCATTTTACCACTGTGAAAACTTGTGCCAGCTTATGTATTAATGCGCTACGTAATGTCCGTATATTCACGTTTTGACCGTTTCAGTTTATTTATTTCTTTTTACCAGAGTTTTTAGCTGTATTGTTGAAGCAGTTTACCAACTGTGAGACGGGTGCAGCTTATGTTTTATGCTCTACGTAATGTTCCGTAATTCAGTTTTGACCATTTCAGTTTAGTTATTTTCTTTTTACCAGAGTTTTTAGCTGTATTGTTGTAGCAGTTTACCAGAGTTTTTAGCTGTATTTTGAGCAGTTTACCAGAGTTTTTAGCTGTATTGTTGAGCAGTTTACCAAGTTTAGATGTTTACTAATGTGAACTGAAGTAACGTGAGAAGAGAAAAACTCATCCATGTAATGTATTATAAAGACTAATGGCTACCATTGATTCATTTGATGGTATGTAGAATTCTATGTAAAACAATGATTGATGTTACAATTTTGCAGGAGATAAGATTTAAATACATAATTCAGTCTTCGGGCTTAGCCTTTATATTTACTACCAAGGCCAGAGGGCAAGTGAGAGTACAAAAATTGGTACCCGTACTGGCCCAGATGCTGTTTAAGAGTGATTCATTTAAGTTTATTCACTAAGGTCATACAAGAATTGCTCAATTCAGTATTTTAGTATCTCACGGGGAAAAAAATCATTACACCATCGGCAGTGCGTCCAATACAGTGTTGGATAGGCCCAAATCTTATTTACTCGCCACTTTCATCGGGCTACCGCTTTTAATTTTGAGGACTGCTAATCTGTGCACTTTGACATATTAATGGTACATATATTAAACCTAAGAAAGCAAGATGGCGTCTGGTCATATAGTGGATTTATTTGATAAGAATATGTAAATAGTTGGAAATTTTCAGCAATCTTATTAGTGTGTATATTCCTGGACAGGTGCACAATACAATACATAATTCAGGACATGTATTATAAATTATAATACTGATCATGCAGTGTTATTACTTTACATTGTATAAGTACCACTTAACAGCCTTCATGCATTAACACTGTCAGACACAAGTATAACATGTATTGTAATACAGGTAAGTTAGAGTACCAGGTGTCACTGCAGATTTTGTACAGGTTCTGGGTCATGGAGATTGGAAAAATTTCGAATTTTTTGGTCAAATTGGAGTTTTTGATTATGTGAGATATAATAGTGAGATATAATATATAAAAAAATGCGTGCAAAGACAGAAATGGCCGGGGTGCTGTAAATATGTTCGGTAAACAGGAAGCAGGGTTGGACAGGTCTGAAATTGAATCACGATATTGGGACCACCGCTGATGATGGATATTAAAAGGTCTTGAGGCTACAATAATTATATTGCTGAGTAAAGTGTACGAAAATTTGCACTATTAAGATAACACTGGAATATTTTCTAGTCGGGTAAAACAGGAAGCAGGTGTCAGACAGGTTGGAAATCGGATCCACGAATGGGACACCCGCTGATTGATGGATATCAAGGTCATGAGGTACGATAATTAATTGCTGAGTAAAGTTTACGAAAATTTGCCACTTTAAGAAGTAACACTGGGAAAATATTCTAAGTTCAGAAACAGGAAGTAGAGTCGGCAGGTCTGAAAATTGGATTCCACGATATGGGACCACCCCACTTGTGATAAATGTAAATGTCATGAGGCACGATAAGCAGTTACTGAGTAAAGTGTGACAGAAAATTATTCCCCGCCCGCCATCACCATTTTATAAGCCGGTTTGCACTCGTGCAACGGCCAAAAGTTGAAAAAGCATATTTTATGCAAAGATTTTCAAAATCTGTCCGTTTGTGCTTTTTTATTCATTGTGTATAGCAAATAAATGAAACTATAGTCCAAACCAAGTGTAAGTAAATTGGGATTTATATTGACTATCAAATTGGGAAAATGTTGCTTATTTCATTTGGAATGGTTCCTTTTAGGCCAAACAAAATAATATTATATGTGTTTCCTGTTTTCATACCGGAAAAAAAGAGTAGGAAATTTTTTTTTTTTTTTTTTTGGCTTTACATTGAAGAAATGTTCCCTCTTCTTTGAGAACTTTGCAATGTATAAACCTATAATCTATTAATCAGTTTAAGTACTATTACAGAATTCTGACTTTCCAAGCATTCTTCACCTGTTGGCTGTGCAGGCATGAAGTAATTAAAATGTTGAGGTTTTTGGGGAGGTTGGTTTTTTTTCCATTGAAATTCGTTTAAAGAAAAAATGTTAGGTTGTGAAATTGACATCCCAAAATTAGGTAGGGTCGGGAAACCGGAAACACAAATATTATTTTGTTTGGCCTTATCGGACCCAAACAGGACGATGACAGCCCTTGAGTATATTTTTAACAAAGAGGCATGAAAGATTGCTATAAATCTATCCAAAATATGTCATTTTTTTTATCAGCATAAAGGCACATCAGCCAATCTTTCACTTCTTTCATTTACTATTGCTATTACATATTTTATAATGTAGCTTTGATTGCCGTGCTCAGTACTGTAAACCTAAATCATTAATTGACACCAAATTATATACAACAAAGCCTTTACTGTGTCATTAAAGTTCTTCTTAAGTCTGTAGTCATCAAAACTGATCAAAATCGGATCTGAGATCCATTCCGATTGCCTCCACGTAGGTAGTCGGCCTGATCCCCCACCCTAAGTTTCCGGGTCGTAGGGTTTATAGTCCTCGGCTGCATCCCAACTTCTTGGCTGCGGCTCGTCTCTCCCTCCCTTGTTTTAGGGTATGGACGGAGAAAGTCTTTTTCCCATACAAGACCTAAAAAAACAGATTTCTATTTATATATGGTCAGGTGGATGCATAATTGGATGTACATGTATTCAATTCATGGTGAGTATGATACTTGTGTAGATACTCTCTCACACATTCAGTCATTGATCTAAGTATTTGTTAGTGGAGAGCAATACATGCAGGTGGACCAAATTGATGGACTATTTTTTTTTTTTCATTTACTTAGATTGCACACCAAAAAACAGTTAAGTTTATTGATAAAACTTGCTGTCAAATTAAAATGCTTAAATGCAACTTTTATTTAACATGGCTTTTTTTTGCCGATTTATTTGTGATAAACTGTTTATTTCCCTAATTTTTGCAACAAAAATTATCGTTTTTAAAAAGACAGAAATTGAACTGGTTTTCGCAGTGAGAAAAAATCTTTCTGAATGTGCCATGTGGGTTGGGCCACTTAAAAGTTAAAAAGTTCCATCGGTCCAGGCTGAAGCAAATTTCTCAGGGTTAGCAGTACAGGGTGTTCACTCTCCCCCTTGTGATTTGGGTCCAATAAAAGGACCTTCCCATGAAAAAATAAAGAAACATTTTCCCAAATTCATAGTCAAATGAAGTCCCAATTCGAGAAGCAGTATGAGTGAGATGCGATTGACTGACACATTATTGGATTTTAGCTTCATTTTTACTGATAAATTGACCAAAAGGACAACTTTTAAATACTTGACTACACATCTGCTGTTGTTTTTATCATAATCTGTGACATAACCAAAATTCCGCAATTTGACTAAAAAACCGATAATTTTCCCCAATCTAAAGGGACCCGGACCCAGTAACCAAAATATGCAGTTTGACAGCCCTGCAATACTTTTTCATCTATATAAGTATAACAGTTACCTCTGTGAAAAGCTCATGATTCAGAAGAATTGAATCAGATCTATGACAGATCCGAATTGTAATAGATCTATTAGGATTTGTAAATTTTCGAGCAATCTGTGTTGAGTGTCCCTTGGCTAAAATCTAGTGGTTCCCTCTAAGCAAGTCAAACTGCCCAAGTATATGATTGTTATCCTGCGGTACTCTGCTACGAATTGGAATGTCATGCTCATCAATGATTTCCTATTTATGTTTACTGCATGACAACAATTCAATGATTTGGCTTTAATTTTTGTTCAACAACATTGAAATATAAAAAGATGAGACGTTGAACATTTATTTGTCATACTCCCATAACGATATTAGTTTCCTACTTACAGCATTGGACACCAAATTAAACCTAGCGTCACGTATGAAATTGATACTTCGAGAAAACTCGGGACGAATCAACAGCCGCCTAAAAAGGCAAATAATCGGGTTTCCTGCGGAGTTTGTAACAGTTCAAAGAAGAAATGTATAAATTTACCTGCGAGGTTTTCTAGGAGTTAGTAAAAGATGCACCTCTGTACAACAGAATGTCGCTGTACCGACGCAATAAACTCTCACAAGCCTACAGGCGGCCATTGTGATCCTCTCATGGCTGTTGCCAATAGGTTTTAGGCCTATATCCGTCCAGATCTTAGTTTTCCGATAAGAATACATGTGTATTTACGATATGATCAAAATCTAATGTGCAATAAAGGGATGTACTAACCTGTGTTTGGACTGGGTTAGTGGGGTAGGCACTTGATGTTTGTTTTTTTATTATTTATTTATTCATTTTATTTAAATAATAAAAAAAAAAAAATCTCCCGTTAAACAAATTATAATTTATTTACGGGGAATATTTTTTTTTTAAATAAAATATATTTCAAACTCAAGTGCCGTGGTAGAAAAATAGCGGAATAAATTTTAAAAAATCGCACTTTTGATAATTTTTGGCTCTTTCTAAAAATCAAAGTACTGAAAGTAATCATGGTACAACTTGAAATTAGTTTTCTAAAAAATCTGTAACCTTCCCAAGTACATAACATAAGGAAAATATAGTTTGTAGGTTTTTATCATAAATCCAATTCCGATCCCGCTCTGGGACTGGCTGTAAATTTAGTGACTCGAAACTCTTGTAAAACTATGTTTAGTTTAGCTTTATTCAGACAGAACATCACTTTGGTACAAAAAGATATGCACAGACATTACAATTACACAAAATTATATAGTTCATACAGTGTTATCACAGTCAAGTTATTAGCACATAAAGATATTATCACAGCTTCACTTATAGTCACAGATCTACCTAGGATAACCCATTAAAGAACTGTTGATATTGTCGGACTTATTTCCAAATGAAGTCCTTGTGAATTAAAAATGCATATATATAATATATCAAAGTCAATCAATAAATAGATTATACAAAATGGATGACATGGACGAGCAATGTAAACATATTTATGTTAAGGGAATGATATTACTAAATTAAACTTCTTTAGTTATAAACTCCAAATTCACAGTCCTAGGTAGGAGTATCGGTGGTTAATTTGAGTTGTATGCGGATGCAACCTCATGGCTCCGCACGAAAATCAGGGCTGTGTCCAGATTTTTAGCTATTATGACTTAAAGGGTTTCTGGGTGAGGTTTGAATGATGTCAATTTTTTGGAAGTTGTATTTTTGATTTCTACAATATGAAAGAATCGCGGAATTAAAAAGAAAAATTGGTTTTCATGCTTGTTTCGAGCTACAAGATGTTCTAAACATGACCTTTTTGCACTTAAAATTTACTCAAGATTTTTATCATTTAAATTCCATCGGTCTTGTTGCGTGTAAACGAAAAAACATAAGCGAAATACAAATCAACATTACATGAAATAGATACATAATTATGTCTTCTTACATTTACCATTATGAAAAAAAGATTTAATACTTGTAATGGGAAATAAATTAATGACCTCTGTGCACTTATATACGGAAAAACCATGATATTCGAATTTCAGAGTTCAAAATACATTTCAGGACGTGATGTCAATTTCTTTAAAAAATTCACGTAAGTATTCAGAGCATTTCTCAAAATTTAAAATGGAACATTAAAAAGGGAGGATTTCGGTTCAAAATTTTAAAATATTGGGCCAAAATACTGATTTTTTAAACAGAAATTTCGAGTAATTGATTGGACTTTTGAAAGAATGTATTCTGTTTGGAGAAATACCTCCACAAAATGATAACAAATAACATATGTGAACTAGTTCCAGTCTCATCTACTTGTATCATTTAATTTTAAGCTGTTAATATACAGATTAGGGGTATAAAATAGAAGGCATAATGGATGAAATAGAAATTGTAAAATCAATGCTTTTTGATTAATCAATCCTTCCCACAAATATAGTCCCTACCGACTCTTTCAAAATCTGAATTGAGCACAATTTTTTTCAACTGCGACAGGGTTCAGTTTGACATGTGTAATATTGTTTGCCCACTGATGGGTGTCAGTATTGAACCAGGTAAATTACTTAGTGATAGATTCCGGCCGCAGTTGTTTCAAAGCTCAGCACAACACTCCTTACAACCGGGGGGTGTCTACTATATTAGGGGTACACGTGTACCGAGTTAGATGGATAAATGTCTTTAATTGTCAAAAGGTTCACAAGATATTTGAGCGATATTATATCTTTGGTCAGAGTAGTTTTCATACGTGATCTTTGAAACTTTTGATCCAAGATCAAAGCAGGGACATCTTAACCCTTAAGCGGTTGGCAGCACACAACTGCAATGTTTGTACATCTGTGAAATGCATCGTTATTAGCAGGCGATAATAACTGACTATATTATTTTAGTAGTGTGACGCACTTCATCATGCTGTTAAGTTTGATATTCAGGTGTCAAAGTACTAGAAATGCGGATGACGGGTCTTCTAATTTAAGACATAAAAAAAACTCGGATTGACCATGTACTTTCTAATTATGGATTAAGGAAGATTTTGTTAACGTTAGCAACAATGATCTGATGATTTGATAGTTGTATTCCAAACCAATCAAATTCTCTTTTCGGATAACGTCACCTAACTTTCTGTGACGTCCAACAAAAAAGACGGTGAAATGTAAAGAGATTCTCTATCATTGCATTGTTTTATACAATTACTTCTCAGTATAAAAAGAACCGCACACTGAAAAGTAAAAACCCTTACTCTTCTTCTTTCTAATATCGGCATGTAACAAAAAGAAACAAAAGCCAATTAAAAACAGCTTAATATATATCTTTTTTAATCTCAACATGTATAGAAAAAAAAATGCATTTGTTTCCCTAATTTGTCAAGCTTTCTTTCGAAAAAATAATATTAAACAAATGTTTAGCCCTTCATGAGGTCGAATCCATAGATATATCGGGACTTCACAGAAAAGCCATGTCGACCG
>CAJDSM010026716.1:25368-35489 GCA_903981925.1 Ostrea lurida | reverse complement strand
CTGTCTAACTTACAAACTAAGTAATATTGAACATTTAGGGATATGTTTGATAAATTTTAGTTAGCTACTAATATGAAAGGATAGCTTAAAAAAATTTTAAAACTATTTTGCTTAAATGGAAATATCACATTTATACATAATTCAATATACAGAGTCCACGTGCAAACCCCGTGTAATTGATCAATAGTAATAAAAACATGTACTTTGTAAAAGACATTAAAACGCCAATATCTGATTTTTATTTTAGAGTTTAGTATAATTATCTAGACTTCAGAATTCCAATATCTGATTTTGTTTTACTTCAGATTTTCGTGATTAATTTGTGTCCACTCGGGCATGCAGGGTTGATGTATAGTGTTATGAAATATTCACGATTTGATACCATAATTTCTCGTTTCATGAAAGAGAATTCCTGCATTCCATGATCTCTAAACGGAATATAAATAACCAACAATTGCATAATATCAGACGTCAATTAACCTATCCTGGCTTGGTATTCAAGGCCACTCGCACTGGTTATGGTTATCAAAAACTTATTTTAAAGTAGGAATAATGGTTAGGAAAGCACATTATTATTGTAATTATATTATTATCAGTAAATTTTCAGCCCTTCACTGGCAATAGGTGGCGTCTCAATATGAGTGAAATATTCTCAAGGGTACACAAAACAAACGAAATATTCAATCAATCAATCTATCATGACCCAACAACTTTGATTGATGTGTTAACGCGACCTTCCCCTCCCCATTTCATAATTTTATTTTCGTTAACAATATGAAGTAAATCATTCAAATTGATAGTATAAATTACAATAATAATGTGCTCTTCCTAACCATTCCTTGGAATTTCATACAAATATCCAATTCACATCAAAATGGATCCCCAACAGAGTAGATATGGTAATACCCCACCTAAGCCTGTAATTTGGAAGCAGGGTTTCATTACTTATACTACGTTTTGAACCTAGCCGACTTTCATAATTAATAAGAAGCCCAGACATTTCTGAATATTTTTTCCAATGTCTTAAAAGTTTCCAAAAAGAGATTTTCACTGTCATCAAAAGAATAAGTGATGTAATCATCACCAGTTGTTGAATCTTTTTTTTTTCATATATATTAAACACTAATGCCCTTGATATTCTATTCCTTCTAATATGAATCGCCAATATTTCCACACAAATTAAAAATATATAAGGTGATTAAGGATCACCCTGTCTGCAACCTCTCTGAATAGTGATTCTATCAGAGATATTGCCACCTGATTTATTACGGATGTAATGTCTGTATTAAAAATTGAAATCCAATTCCTAATTGAGGACCACAATTGAAAAATTCCAAGTGTTTTTTTTTATAATGGCCATGACAGTGTATCAAATGCTTTTTCGAAGTCAATAAGTAGCAATAATCCAGGTTATATTTTCTTCTTTGAGCCAGTGTATTGCATTAAATCGTTAAATCAGCCTTGTATTTTCACCAATATCTGTTGGAAATGAAACCTGTTTGATCTCGATATTATTATTGTCATATATATATTTTTATTCTACTGGCAATACAATCTGATGCAATTTTATACACAGTATTTAAAAGGGTAATTGGTCTCCATTTCAGAAATGTCTTGGCTTGTCACCTTTGTAATAAATATATAATACCATGTTTTTGTGTAATAGAAAGACTGCTATTTTCATAACCATAATTAAAGATCTAACTACGAAAATCCCAATATGTTCCAAAACATCTTTAAAAAATTCAGCAGAAAAACCATCAGACCCTGGGATTTATTTGATTCATTTTAAAAAGAGTATTGGAGGCTTTCCTTAATAGTAATGTTACCTCTAATGATTCCGATTCTAAATTTGAAAGTTTTGGAATATTCTCATTGTAAGTTATCGTGAAGGTCAGTAATTGCGTTTACCACTGCTTTTTTTTTGGTACAATCTGTTCATAGAATGTTTTTGTTTCTTCAATATTTCGATTGCTCATAATACTGTACCATCATTACACTCTAATCTCGAACGTTATATTTTTGTGGTGAAATTTCTAGATAGCAATAAGACTAAGAAACTTACAAGAAATATAATATCTTGTAAGTTTTTTTAGTCTAATTGCTTTTATCAAAAACCTAAACTTATTTAAAATTTACATAATGCTTTTTTTTTTTTTTTTTTTTTTTTTTTTTCTTATTAAAAAAAAAAACGTTGCAACAAGTTTAATCGTGTGGCAGATCTATTTTTCTTTTTTACATTAATTTTCAATTTATACAATTCTGATGATTAAATCAGCCTAGCACATTTGGTAATCGTACTTACACTCCTACTAACTCTTGTCAAAAAGACGAAATTCTTTCAAAAATCATGTCTAGTTTTGAAACACATTTAATATCCACAAGTTGCATGGATGGTACGAACAATGATGATACGTACTTATACTGGATTCTCAAAACTTCATAAAAACCCTTACAAAGTATATTGCCGATTAGTAAATGTCTCACCAAGCCCCTGTCTTTACTTCCTCCACGAAAATATTGACAGCTATCAAGGAGCAACTCAGACGTATTGTGAAAACTACATAAGACTTGTAATATCGTAAAGTCGGTTAATCTTATTTATTTCTATATTATTGAGTTTAATATTTTTTTATTGGTTTCACCATATACTGTAGTGTAGCAAGGTCGTTTCGAATCGCCACTAACACTGATTAATACTTAAAATAAAACAAACTACAACGCGAAGTACTGCTACAGACTTACGAGAACGACAAACGTAACTGGCTACCACGTGTCTTGACATCGGTAGACCATCTGAAACTTACATTTTATGTGCCAATAATTCAAGAAACCAATGGATTCCTTTGTATAACATGATTAATAATTTTGGTTCACTTTAATTTTTGAAAGGTTTCTTTACATTTTCAAATCTGCTCCATAGCATGTAGTTAAACCTAAAACAGTTGATAGTGTAACAAAATCTAGTACACGTTTCACACCTCGAACAAAAAAGATTTTTGCCCCTACCAATATCACCTGATACACCCCTAGTCCGAGCTCCATGGTTGGGTAACCATACCATTGGTTTATTTGAGCAATTATCAGATCAACGATTTCATCAAATGTTGATAGCAATCAAGATGGCGTCATGCTTTCGAACACAGTGTCAGTGAGCTGATTTGGTAATATTACATCTGACACACCCCCCCTCGCCCCAATAAAGCCAAGCAAAAATTACCAAACAATACAATCAGATAATATGCTGGATGCGTCCTACTAACAGAGTACTTTAGAGTACGTTAGAGTACGCTGGAAAAATATTATCACCCGTTTACTCATTAATGTGGACACATTTCTGAGAATTTTCAAAATTAAAGTTTCAAAAAATAGTATATGAACATATAACAATGTTGAAAGAAGACATTTGTAACATCCAAAAGTTTCAAAAATTCAACACTCAACCACATAACTCATTAAAAAACAATGCTCAGTGGTAATTATATCCTGCCCAGCTTTTGGTTTTGTAATCTACGTTATCTACACTGTTTAGTCTGCAATATTTATTTGTATATTTTTAAACGCAAGAAATATTATAGTATTTTTAGAGTTTCCGTATACAAAAACGTTGTTATAAAAATTGTAAAATTAGTAGAAAAAAATATGTATAATCCTCCATGAATATAAACATAGAATTGTTTGTTTTATGAAGTAATTGTTACATATCAAGGGTTCAGACACTATCAATTCAAAGAACGAGATATTCACTTGAAATTTGGCATTTGTAAACGATAACCGACTTATCATCAGTTACATGAATTTACAAAAGATAACACCATTTTTTCATACAAGCCAATGACAAACTTGATCCATCATTACCTCTTGACGATAACGTTAGATTACAATATCAACAAAATTTGTATCAACCTTTAATTTTTCTCGCCTATACTATTTTTTGGAGTCCGTACTTTAGTTTACACTCAATGAAAGGAAAGAAAACAACATAGAAATGCTATATCTTGATACAGCATTATGCCGATTATATGTAATCTACGTTATAATCATGTAATCTACGTTATCAAGCTTGACATGCTTGTTGTTATAATTTGTAATTTCTTTTTAACCCAATCATGTAATAAAAATAATAAAACAAAGCATACTTCATTGTAAAGAACTAACAATCCGTTAGTTTTTGTTAAAAAATATACCACATGTAATTTTATCTACCGAGTAAATTTTTTGGGTAATCTACGTTATCTACCAATAACACTGAATATAATCAAAGTATCTACAGAAATCTAACACAGGACATTTTAAACCCAAAGACAAGTAGTGATTGATGTTTTAAAAATGTATATCATCCATGGAATGAACGTATGCATGCCCTTGGATACATTCTTTGATTTCATCAATAATGTACGTGTCTTCAATGTGTTTTTGGTTTTAGATATGAAATTCAAAATCATATGAATCGGAGAATATGATGAATACGTTATCGTATATATTATATTTGTTCCTGGTGGCAATCAGGTCATAGTAAATTTATGTTAAATCATTGCTTACTGCTTCCTTAATTTGGTTTCCAACACCGTTCCCGTGTCCCTATTCATAAAATGCCGGTCATGTTTCTAGAGTTCAAATCGAATATAGTGGTAATTTATATAACGCGAAGACTTGAAACGGTCTTAAAAGTTCCGGAGAACGCATGATTCCGTTTTACTATCACAATAGCTCGATACGTAATCAGAAACTACAACACACAGGGAACGTATGATTACATCATCGGTAAATTCAAACGAACATTAATCTTGCAATAAAAGATCTTATTTTTCTTTAATCTTTAAACTTTTGTTACTCCTTTCATTTTTTTATCACAGCACAACGTGAAACAAAATTATATGAGATTTGCCCCTCAGTTGTTGTAGAAACGTCAACGTAGATTACAATCTTATACCGACGTTCAAAATCGACTATTGACACCATTTATCCTTCAATATGCTGGGTATGCTAAGTATACTCCATTGTTAATTTGTATAAATATATATCATCTGATTTAATAAATTTCAATGTTTTCAGAAGGAACATTTTTATTCCAAACTTTCGAGACTGAAATTGTTTGGGACGAGATTACATGGTTTTTGAAGACGACATGTTCATCAAATTATCATAAAATGCCATTAATGTCATGAACATTCTTGCATTTGATTCAAAAATTAAAGCCCATTGTCTTCCTCTATTATCATTTTGGCTAGAAATTCCATATTCAGGGAATTTAAGTGATAATACGGATGACAGCCTTCTATGGACTCAAATGCGACATGGCAATATTTAATGAAAATCTTACCTTTCCCATGTTTTTTCTCTTTCACAAACCAATATAAGCCTATGTAGACTAGCATTTATTATTTTAATACTACATATAAAAGTTTTATTAAATACACAATTTTCATTACATAATTTTGGCTTATATTTTACGTGTTTATGGCAAGGAGACAGGTTAAATTAGAAAAGTGTCCACATTTATGTGAAATAGGTGTATAGTTTTAATGGCCAATTTAACTGTTTATTGGAAATGAATCGTAATGTTAGTTTAACTACATTAAATATATATTAGAAATATATTTTGTTTGTTTTCAGTATTTAGGAAAATTATTTCAATTTATTGCTTCAACTACGATTTACCGCTTGATCCTGCGATACTTATTTACTTTATTGAAGATATTATTTGCCAAAGCCTTGAAACAAGCTGGAAACAAACTAATATTTTTATTTATAATTGTCAATTGTTTTGTGCTGTTTTCACAGCAATTTTACGGGTTTTTAAGTTTTAAACTGCATAAGTTTTTCCGACAACCCCGAATGATGAATGATCACTTCTGGTGTAGTATGCTAAATTCTCACCAAATATAATAATCGGGGATCCGGAATGGCAAAAACAAATATGTTTATTTAAAGTATATAAATAATAGATAATCTGTTGTATTAACTTAGAATTCATCGTTATTTATTCCAGTGTAACTCTAAAAGTAACTCTAAGTACTACTGTTTTAGTAGGACCCTAATGCTGATAGACATAACAGAGCAATACAATTTATTTAGATATCTACTTATCTCTCTTTTATTCTTATTATCTGGAACGCTGCATTGAGGTACTCACCATCAAATCCGACATATCCACCCATCAGGCTATATTCAATATACACAGGAATTTTGATTATATTCTACAGCATATCTGAGCTGTGTCTGTTGGTAGTGCCAAAAAACCCCCTCTCCTCAATAAAATCCATTTTCAATCATGATCCTTTTCAGTGGCGGATCCAGGATTTGTCGAAAGGGGGGGGGGGGCCCGGTCATTTGGTAAAAGTGGGCCTGCTATATGTCGCTGGCTAGGAGGTCTACCTGAAGTCCAAGTGGGGGCCCAGGGGCGAAGCCCCCGGAAAGGCCTTGGGTCTTAAGGGCTTTTAAAGTTATTTTTAGGGGTTTATTTAGGCTATAATTCTATACATAATGATAATTTTGGTCACCAATAAGGGGGGGGGGGGCGGGCCCCCTGCCCCCCCCCGCCCCCCCCTAAATCCGCCACTCTGCTTTTTCAAGAATTAAAATCCAGAAAACATGGGGAATCCTTTTCAATCTTGGTCAGAAATAATGTCCAAAAGACACAGTATTAGTAAGTTCTTAACGACAAACATTTGGAAATGACATGACAGCAACTCTTGAAACATGGATGAAGAATGTGTATTTAAAAAATCCTCATAATTTTGGAAATCTTCACCTTACACACTCACCTGGCTCTGGAAATTACGGTAATTCCCCTGAGGGTCCCAATTAACAAACCCAGTCGAATACAAATTGCACCAAATCAAGATAAATACTGATGATCTTGCTTAAAAGGATAAATGATGCAGAGGGTATAAAAAATTAAAACTGGAATCACAAAAGAAACTTGAACTTCTCGTGTACATGTAAACATGTATAAAGTATGTTGTTAAACTTTTCTCTCGCCACTTCGATTTGGTCCTCGTTCGCTCGCACCATATCTCTTGGTACTCGAGAAAAGTTTACCAAACATATACAAAATCAAAAAGAACTAAAACAGAGGCGTAGGAACTGATTTTGAAAAGTGGGGGGGGGGGGGGGGCGGCAACTTGAAAAAAATCACAGAAAGTGGGGGGGGGGGACTCAAAATTATGTGACAAGCTAAAAAAACAAAGGCATTTGAACACTAAAAGTGGTGTGTGGGGGGGGGGGGGGGGGCAAACCTCTATTTTATTACTGAAAGTGAGAGGGGGAGGGGCACACTTCAAAAATTATGTGTCAAGCAAAAAAAAAAGGCATTTGAACACCAAAAAATGGGGGGGGGGGGGGGGGGGGGCAACGCTCTATCTATTAACTGAAAGTAGGGGGGGGGGGCACACTTCTAAATTGGTGTGTGATTATTGCAGAAAAAGAAGTTAGCTCGACGAAAAAGTGGGGGGGCAAAAACATACTTTTGCCCCCCCCCCCAACTTTTGAAAAGTGTGGGGGGGGGGGGGGGGGGGCAGTGCCCGCCATGGCTCCTAACGCCCATGTAAAAATGTTTACATGTTTTCTTCTTAATACTCCCGCCAAAATAGAATAAGAGCTGAATGGCATGAACCCAGGCACCTGAAGTGTGGATTGTTGTTACAAATACCCCCCCCCCCACCTTTTTCTCCAAAAATTATGAAAAAATAAATATAGAAATGAGAAAATTGAGATACTAATACATATATTAGTATCTCACAAGTGGTCAATTTTAAAAGCTTGCTAAAAGTAGAAACTATCAGGTCGACTTAATGGAAGTGATCGGCCCGGGGGAAAAACGCATGCTCTAGATAATTCCTCGTTTCCATATTACCGCTATTTATTTTTCATAATTTTTTTTAGAAGGGGGGGGGGGGGTTACAACAAATCCACACTTGCAGGTGGCCTGTGAGCAGTAAGTATGTATAAATGCTATATTATAATATAACATTTTTTTCATCAAACTTCAGGGGCATCTGAGTTTTAAAAACCATGCGTTGTTTTATACTACTGGCAGAATATTAGTATGCAGGACAGATAGCAATACTGTACCTTTAGGACAGAATGCATGACTGGTAAGGCCTGTGGGCCTGAGACTTGTAAATGTTAATGTTTAGTGGGTATAGCCCCTACAGTACAGTTCAGGTGGATTTTTGAATTGCCACTTTTCACTGTGGGCCACCCACTTGGAATCAGTGAAGCATTTGAGTGGACATTCACCTAAGTGTTATACAATTTTCTATACACAACCCACTGTGTTCAGTGGAACAATCACTGACCATTTAAAATGGCCCTACTCTAAAAATGGTCCACAGTCACATAATTAATTTCCATCTGAGCTGTACTGTAACATGTATTATGATTTGGTGGGCATGTATACATGTAGCACAGTATCAAATATTAGCAACCCAGTGAAATCGGGAAGTTCCAAATCCTATCAATTCCCTTTATCCTCTAGACCTTCTATTTGCAAAAACCTAAATTCTAAGCCCTTCCCCCATTTATTGTTGATTAATCTTCTTTTTAGTATCTAAGAAATCTTTTTTACATACATCAAGCATATATATTATGAAATAAAGAAAAATCAAAAATTATCAATTGAAAATATTTACATTGAAGGTATAGAATAAAGGAAATCTTTTGATGAACAACAATATTTAGTCAAATGAGACTGCAAATTTCAATAAATTCAAAATATAAATCAGCTGAAATCTATCTGCTCTCCTTGCCGTAGATCAATCAGGTTTGGAAAGAGTCTTCCGAGTTCCTACCATCTCTAAAGACTCTCCTCCTGTGGCCCTCCTCAATTGCTCCTCCTCCGACAATCCTCCTGTGTAATTATTGTAACATGTCATTTCTATTACCAGAAAATTATCATTATTGTAACCCATGTGATTGTAGGCCTGAATAACTATTCTTGAATAACCACCGCCGTGGAACGTCTAGTCTTTCTGAGGGGTTGCAAAACTATCCATGATAGTTTTCAAACGGTCCTTTAATTAGAGAAGTCCAACTAAGAATTCCTGCAAATGTCCACAAATGATGCATTGGGGGGTGATTAACTGAATGAGGACTAGTTCTGCCCAAAATTATGTATTTACTTGGCAACTGTATAACAATTCCCGATAGCATACTGTGTCCACCTGGACTATGGTGAGTGACCAGACTTTCAGGCGAAATGACTCCAGAAAATCCAAACTGCACAAGGTCATCCTGTATGATCTGTCATCTAGAACTTCTGATAGAGCCAAATGCTAAGAGCCAGTACACAATACTGGTCAGTTACTGTAAAAACACAATAAAAATCCAAAGTAAACACTTCCACACCGCTTTCTAACTGTCTGCCTTTCCACAGAAAAAGACGCCATATTTGTAGTAAAAGGTGGAAATCGTGAGCATGTATAAGGATCCAAAGTATAATTCGTTCCATTCTTTTATATCCCATACATGAATGCACTTATACATACGTGACCGGCCGATGGAAACCATCTGTACAAATCTCCAAGCTCTAAGAAAAATTGCCACTTGAAGGATTGTTTGAAATTAAAGTAACTGGGGGAATATTTTCAATCCCTAGTGTTCATTATTTGCATTGCAAGTAAGAATACACCAAGAAATTCTGTCCTCTTCTAGCCATGTTTATCGTCTTGCCTTACGCAACACTCCTAATGAATTAAATTTTACGCAAACTTGTATACTTATCACCGATTTGTACACGACATCCTTGTTTTGGTTTTTTAAATTTTGTATACCGATCCCGATCAGATGTGTGTAAAAATAGCTCTCTGAAAAATATTGGGACATGATCTGGTTCTCATGTTTTTTTCAGAGAGCTACAGTTTTGCAGCTATGTGTATCATCTGATTTGTTCCAGCACGAACCGAATAAATAGGCTAAGTCTCGTGCAACCAGACGCTCCGGCTATCTCCGTAAACCGTCGGAGATTTGTGTTGAGCAACCGAGTGTCTGGTTGAACGAGACTACAAAAGGCCGTAAATAAAAATCAACAACCAAAACCACTTTTTCTTTGTTTTAAAAAGGTGTATCATATTAATAAGGATGATCCCCTAATAGGAATTACTAGGAACGTAATACAT
>CAJDSM010026716.1:5069-25343 GCA_903981925.1 Ostrea lurida | reverse complement strand
TTTTAGAATGAGGAGCGAGCTCAGAAGCTGAGAATAGGTCGTAGTGCCAGATGTGAGAAGAAACTCCAAACTCGAAGTAACTCATTGGGCTCCCGGCATTGAGATACCGCGACCGCAAAAAAAGGCGTGAAGTTCGCTCATATAAAGGCACCCCAAGAGGAACAACCGAGTGCGAGAGCGTGCGTGAGAGTGTGTTCCCAAAATAAAGAACAAAAAACCAATGGAGCCATTGGCGGCAAAAACAGACCAAGAAGAGCGGAAAACACCAGAGGGGGCAAGACCAGGAGAAAAGCAGTCCACGTCGACCGGGCACACCACACCGTCCCGTTAGCTCACCGGAAGGCCAAAGTATTGTGTGACTGAAACATAGGATTGGAGCAGTCGGAGCTTTAGTGTGTAGATGGAGGAAAGCGGGACATGGGAGTACTAAACACGGGGGCAGCACCCAGTGCAAAAACACCAGTGAGAAGGTGCTGCAGACCCCCACAACTAAAGAAAACCGGCGTGGACAGTTGTCTGCGTGTACTAGGGATTCAAGCACGCACCAAACAAGCTCTGGTCTCAGAACCCGTGGGAAAGACGGGAACAAAGGGCCTTAATAGACCAAGGAGTTGACCCAAGGGGAGGCCCACCAAAATCAGGAGAGTGAGGGCAGAGGCGTGTGTGTGAAGATGGTTGTGCGTAGAGATAGAGGGGAGAAGCCAAAGAACACCGTGTTGTGAAGATCCGAGAGAGCGATTGAGGAAAGGTGGGCGTTGCCAAGGTTAGGCTTTAGACGTCAGCGGCAAAGATACCGTGTTAACCAAGCGGCATAAAAAAACGAGGAGTCCTTTACTGTCAGGGGGCGGTACGTCGTGTGGTGGTGCTCTCGTATGCATCCGGTCTGTCTCAGCAGCAAGGCCAGTGCGAAGCCGAGATGTGCTGTTTGAACAGAAATTCCCTGTAGACCCTGAGCAAGAAGACGGTAGAAATGTGATTAGGGTGGCGAATAGTGGCATTCTGTCGGTAGGCTGGTCGGCACTAAGTAGACAGAGACTGGTGTGATTGCAAGTCTCTCTCACTGCTTTATCCCGTCCAGAGAAAACACACGGCAGACCGCCGTAGTGAGTCCGCACCAAAATCTGCTAAACCATAGAGCGAGAGCACCCGAATACTGTTATCTCGTCATGAGAGACAAGACAAGATTTTAAAGAGTTTACAGAGAGTGCGAGATATAGTCGTCTTTAGAGAGATAATCGGAACGTGAGGTTAACGCCCAAAATGTCAAAATCTCCCCGAGATACGGCTATAGATGATGTAGAAAGTCATGCGTACAATAAATACACCCGAAATTGATAGCTGATCCAATTTAACGAATAAGGGAAAGGACACCGATGGGTAAGATGCTGTAGACATGGAAAAGAGCATAAGAATCTAAGAATCAGGGGACAAGCAGGGTCCCTGGCGGCGTGTATTTTGCATAGTTCTCACTCTATGAGCCGATCGTTATGTGGAAGGACCACAAAGAGTGACAAAAAGTTGAGCGCTCAGGTGTGTCGTGTGGACGAGAGCAGGCAAACAGGGCGGTGGGGATGGAGTGTAGACACGTAGTTGCGAAAATCCCTCTTCAACAGCTTTTAACCAGAGGGACGTGATGATTAAAGCTGGACTTGGTTCCCGAGCATGAGTCGTGTGGGAGAGTGGTAAAGAGGCGTGGGTGAACAACTAGCATTCAGTGCAAATAGAAGGGTGGTAGTGCAGCTCACAAGGGAGTTCGAGGGCAGTCTAATCCGTGTTTTGAGGGAACGGGGGATCGTTCAAGTTTAAGTGCTTACGCCCAGGCGGCACGATATCATAAGTTCGAAACAGACTTAACGGGGTTGAGAAACGAGCGGCGCCCCCGAGAGCGGGCGCAGGTGTTCCATGTGACCCACAGGGCCCTCAGTAAACAGCACTACTAGTCCAGCTCAAGCGTGAAGGTTGCGGGTGTGGTGAAGAAAGACAAGACAAGATTAATAGAGTGGAGTAATAGTAGCTATGTTTGCCTCTCAAGAGAGTGAGTTATCAAACAAATAGTATAAGTACGAAAACAGCACCGAATCGGTCTCAAAGCCGGAGAACGCTGGCAGAGAAAGACACATATGCGGATATGAAAATACTAAGGCACTTGAAAGTCCTCTCACCCACGGCGTTGGTTGTCCTGAGTGACCGTCAATTCAGGGTGTCTGAACCACGGCTCCCGCCCGACAACGCCCCGAATGGGCGCAGAAAACAAGAACATAAGCAGCGGCAACAGGAGGAGATTTCCGAGGAAGCAGTGGGGCGGGGGACAGGAATTAGGTACTGATTGGTGGAAAGAAGAGGACATGTGAAGGAGGGGGGATGGAATAGATTCGCCGCAATAGGTTCGAGTTCAGAGAACAAGACTGAACAAAAGCTGGTGAGTTAAAATTGAACGAGACGAGGCATGTTGAGGCGAATGAGTAGGAGTGCAGGAATTCGATGTCTAATTTGTATATTATTTGTCGCGGAAAGTTATAATAGACACGCACGTATTGGATGCTAGACTCATAGATTGGAAGACGGGGTCCCTTGCATAAATTGGCCCAAAGGCTCCATGTACACAGGCGGGAGAGACGTGCACTTGGTTTCTGAAACGCAGTGAGTTGGAGAAGTCTTGCGGCTCGCTTTGGTCCCGATGGAGAACTGATTGCGATGTTTTATTATAATGAGCAAAATCATGGTCGCACTTTAGCCCATGATTTTGTCTCTCAGGGGTGGTCGAAATACGTGTTTGGGGGTTGAGGGGAGCCATGTTATAGTCTGGCCCATACCACAAATCCGATGGTTGACCTCACTCGATGAGACCCCCATAAACTCTAGACACGGCGCCTAGACGCCATGCCCCCGCGGCGGCGGGAGCGGGGGAATGCGAGAGTATGATTCCGGCTTGGAGAGCAACTCTGAGGAACTGTGTGTCCAGGTGATCCAGGAAGCTTTCCAAATGATTAAAAAGGTCCACGTATTGTCTCGCTCAATATAGGTTCTTCGGGAAACAGAAATGTCTTTAGAAAACACGTACGAATGCGCGCCGTGTCATAAGTCAAGTTTAGCCAAATGTAAAAACAAGTTGAATCTCAACCAGCGTACTTAATCTAAGAGGCAAAGAGCTACCATAATCGACATGTCGGTCCTTCTATTTTAATTTATACACCAAAAGGGCTTACTTCAGAGAGAAAAAACAACAGTAGTTTTCCCCTAAAGATATTAGTGGTGCAGGGGAAACTCACTATATGTGCTCGCCACCATGGTAAAAGAACCTCGGTTGGTCCCGCCTATTTGATAGCCCCCGGGGACAGGGTCCGACCTAGTGATAAAGTGGACACACCAGGAAAACCATTAGGGGGGAATTGGGGGGCAAGCTAAGTTCTTGCTATTGACCAATTGATTTGTGTGGTAGAATCGTGGGGCTCTTCACGGTCCGCATAGCATACCTCTCTCAGAAGAAGGTGGTGTAAAAAAAAAGATTAATTTCGGTTCTCAATTAGATAATGAATTCCAACAATGAATAACAAACAAGGGTATGGGAGTCCCACGCCATCGGGAGCGAATGGAGTTGTGGCACTGCATGCACCACAAAAATGTGGGGAATATTACCAAAAGGGGAGTGACTGGAGTGTGCGGGACAAGAGAAGCCAGGATGAATACTTCGCAGCTCATACTCAAGAGAGTTGGTTCATATATTTTAGGTGTGTATATACATAAAGGCGTCCAATGCGCTCTAACTTGCGAACGAACTATGTTGACAAGAGAGTTTGCCTGTATTAATTTGTTGTGAAAAGTGTGTTTGATACCCCCACTGATATTCCCCATTGTAGATGCCCATTTGTTTCATCCGCGGAAGCGGAGTAAAGGTCAGGTACATGAGGCTCTCTCAGAAAAACAAAACCATGTGGCAGTTTATTCGCATATTCACTGTCAATCGTTGAGCTGTTCAATGGAGCATACGAGGTTGTCAAGAACTATAATATACTGCGGCCAGAGGAGGTGTGTGTGTGTGTGTGTACTACATTTGAGAACAACACCAATAATTATATGGGGGCGAGTTTATAAGTGATTTAGTGGTCTCCCTTTAAAAACACGATTTTGTATCGATAAGGTGAAGCCCCGTCGCTAGAGGAGTGAAAGTAGTGGAAGTTAATGGGTATCATTCCATCAAATAGAGGAAACCCTCCAAGGTATTTGCATCTCAAATTATAAGTATAAAACATCTCTCTAGGTTACGACTGGTGGAGTGGTGACAGAAGCCTGTAAACTGGTTAAATTTCAAAGGTCCAAGGTAAAATCTACAATATGGAAATATAACCCAAAGTACGATTTAGGGGCATGTGAACTGTCCCAGTCGTGCGCAAGTCCCATTATGCTCCATGGATTCAGTTGGTTCCACAAGATGTCCAACGTTTAAAGTGATGTGTACAATAGAGGTATCAGGTGGCAATGGTGATAGAAGCAGGGGGAGAAAGATATGGGAAATTAAGCTATTGATCATATATTCGGCCAGCGGCTCATATATGAGGTTTAATGCGCTCATAGTGGAAGGGGTGGCTCTGGAAAAAAACGAGTGAACGGGCATAGCCTTGTTGCTAATTATGAAGGTATCTAAGACGTTCAGAAGCTTGTTTATTTGACAAAGGGTCTCATAGTAAGCTGTACATGAGGGGAGGTACGGAGATTGATTTTGTAGCATTGAATTGATATCTGTAGAGTTATTTACTTAAAATAATAATATTATGCGATGTAAAATGCAAGTTTAATTGAAAATCTGTAATTCAGCGGTATCCCCAGTGGCTGATATATTGGTGCTGATTATCATAAGAGTCTCAAGAGATTCATCATGTGGAAATAGAATCGATAGCAGTGTACTCCAGGACTCTTAGACCATATATGCGGCAAAATAGGGTGGGCCTGAAGTGGAACAAGAGTGTGTTAATAAAAAGGTCTGAGGGTTGCGTGTCATCAGAAGAACAAGGTCGATCACGTCAACGTCTGCACAGGTGCGTCGATGCGGGTGCGGGGTGTTCAATTACCATCCCAAGCCGGTTCCTCGTGATGTCCAGTGAGAGATATGATTGGCGAATGCCGAGAGGAAAACGCAATCGAGGTGGGAAGAGAGATGAACAAGGCCCACACGTTTTGGCCAACTCGCAAATTACTGATGGAAAGCAAGGGTAATCAGGGAGGGGGAATAAAACGAGTTTCGTACGACAAACGACATGGGGCGCAGCCATGTGAACTCAGTACAGTACCACAGGATCTGTAAACGAGTACGATCAAGGGTGTATAAAGAAAATGAAAGTGATTACAGATGTTTTCAAAATAGCATTACATCGCAATAAAGTTAAAATTAATTTTAGGGTACCAGGAAATGTACAAGATATAGGAAAAAATTCCAGGGCATTAAGGAAGACACAAGTGGAGGCTTACCCAAGATATGATCGATCGGATAGACCCGAAACGGTGACCCTCTCGATGACCGGGCTCACTTGGCTTAGAGTTTGTTCAAAGGGCTCACAAGTGGTAATATAGACAGTGTTGTAGGCCGACATCCATATGATTGAGCAAGGCAAACGGCGCACGACAGATGGAAGCCCGTATGACCGGGCGTAAAAGACGCTGAGATAAAAAAACCCCTCCGTGAAGCAAATAGCCCAGGCGAGGAGAAGGGCCCGCCAAAAGGAATAAACACAAAACAGGGGCAATGAGGAAAGAGCAATTCCCATCTGTCACCTTGCACCAGGCAAAATAATATCGGTGAGGCTTGCCTCAAGTGATGGCGAGTAAGTAAATGGGGGAGAATCTAAACGGGACAGACATGAGAGATAGGCAAATGGGAACCCAGCAACGTGTACAACCGTCAATTTGTGTACCGGATGAAGCATCATAGTGATAAATATGGCGCGAAGAAATCAAGATAGGGGGCGGGCCAATAGAGATGTTATACATAGACTAACAAGTGATAGAAGCACACAAATGCAATAACTAACATGCAAATTGAGGTTTCACTATCGGTGAACGAAGTGCGCAAAAGTGCGGAAAAAGCTACCATGCTGCTCCTACGCGGGAGGCGGGGAGGTGGAGGGCTCGTGGTCCGTAGCGACGAACAAAATGTGTACTCTTGTCAAAAATAGGGAGATAAACGGAGCCACCAGTGAGGAAGAGCACAACTCGCCCAACACAGGGCAAGCCGATGCAACAAAGTAGGCGTTGGTTTCAGTTGTGACAAGGGGGAATATCCTGGGGTGCATTAACGAGGAGACGAGCCGGTGGGCCCAAAGTGCGTTGACATGCTCTCTCCTGAAAGGAGAATAATGCGACATGAGGGTTCAGTGGAAATGGCAAAGAGTATTCTATCTCAATAGTGAACCCCAGTTGGCAGAACCAGGAGGCGGCAGCGAACTCAGGAGAAGTCAAGCCTCCATTTAGCAAAAGCAAGAACCCCTACTCACACAAACGGAGCAAAGAACAATTTTTAAAAAATATATTCCTATGCTTGAAGACGGAAATTGGAAGCTAAAATAAAAGCTAAGAAAAAACATTATAATTTGGAAGAAAACTTATGAGGCTATAGTGGAGGATTCAACGTATAGTGCCAGGTGCAATAACCCGAAACAGATTGCACCCACCCCTTTGCGGAAGGTACCACAATAACGGCAGACAAAGTAGACAGGGAGGGGGACATCCGGAGTTGATTTGTTAAGAATTGGGTGAATAGTGAAGAATGGCATAATCATCTCTCTGTATTATAAAGAATACGGTATACTTATAGCAAAGAACGCGTGCACTGAGCCATAGCGATAAAGCCCATGAAAGGTGTATTAACCGAGAGAAGCAGACTTGAGAGTGTACAAAGGTGTTTCTGTTGTCCGAATTCACTGACGCCCCCCGAGAGGAGAGAGATAGACAAAATAGAAAAAAGGGATCAAAAGTGTTCTAGAGACTGGGTCGAGATGGTTGGGATTCCAAAATTGCGTTATGAAGGACAGAGCATAAATGTGACTTATCTCTCACAAGTGAGAACAGAACTACGGACTGCGGGATTAAAAAAAAAAGCATAGGACTTGGTATACGGATGATAAAACACCTATCAATGAGACAGGGTGGGGAGTGAAGATACCAAGGTTTATACAGAAAACGAAGTAAAGGGGGACGCCCATATGGTATCCAAAAAATCTTCCCTTCCAACAGAAAAGCCCCCGACGTGCAAAATGGAGGGACGCGAGTGAGCGACGAAAGAGAAAAGTGAAAGGGGCGGCAATAGGATCGGTTAAATTGAAAAAGTGCACGTTGCGCTGGATATGGAGAAGGGTGCCCAAAGATATCGAAAGGCAGCTATTTGTCTCCAAAAAAATGGAACCGCCGGCCCCGGGGCAGCACATAGAGCAGGAGACCCAATTAGGGCGACCGGGACCCGAGCATATAAATCAAATCAAGATTTTGTGGGGAGTATTGAGGGGCTAGACGCACACATAGTAATACCTAAAAAGACCGGAACACTAGAATCCCTAGAACACGAAGCACCCTAGCCAGTGTCCAAGGCGTTATGTCCCGACCAATATAAAGACGTGGAGAAGCGACTCAGAGGGCGCAGGGAAGCGCCATTGCTAAGAAAGAAGATTAGAAAGAAATGTAACTGAAGCGTTGGGGCAGTTCGAAAAAGAATGTGGTGCAGCGAGGTGCAACCCAGGGTAGTGGAACAAGGGAAACCAAGGGCTCAAGGGTCAAATGGAGAGGCCAGGGGTGCGAACCGGGGACCCAAATGCAAAGAGAGAGCCACACGAAGCGTCTACATGTCCGCGAGGACCAAGTATATTAGACAACCAGGGCTGGGCTAAACTGTAAAGGGAAGAGGGACGAGAGGAAAGTATAAGAAAGATAAAGATTAAGGTTTCCTCTCACTAATAAGGAAACAGTCCAAGTGCTTGAGCGACAGGCAAGCAGCCTCATGTCCGGGGGTAAGAATCAACAATGGAAGACGCATTTCAATCTCCAAGGTTGGAGCTTAGCCGAGGAAACAGTCGCGCGCGCCCAGGGGGGACCAGAGGGGGACGGTGAAGTGCCCGGATGTGATCCGGGCCGGAGGGAGGGGGAGTAAAGTATGAGGAGAGCCGCTTCCTCCACGGACGAGACTAAAAAAGTCTATAGGGGTGTCGGGATAGATGGCCTCTCTATAGCCGGGGGTAGGTCCTGTACCATGGGAATTATTAGTACAGTATCCAAAGGATCGGTGAAGAGTAAAACAACTTGTGCCTACTCTCCCTTGTGTTGAGGACAAAGGAATACTCCAGTCGACACGACTGATGAGAAAATGGCAGATGGGAGGGACGCGGAGGCGAGTCCCGAGAACTGGCCCTTAACACGGCCCTTTTAAGACCCTTGTTTAAACCAAATTAAACATTGAGCTATAGGCAGAACATGATGGAACAGGATTCATCGTCCTTCAAACCATACGGGTACAACTAATATTTCTTCACTCTTGGGTGTGGAACCCAAAGAGTGCTCATTGACAAGTATAGAAGACCCCAGCCTCTGTGAGGCTTTAGAGTGCATTAAAAGGTTGTTATAGAATTTTGTATAAAACTAGTTAAAGACTGATCTTCCACACGCGTCCAGTCCCACAAATATCCCGGTTTAGCTTATTCTATGTTGATTGTGGGAAGAGAATAAAAGCCCGGGCTATGCGGCTGTCGATCTATCATACCTGGATTCTCTCTAATATCAATTTCGTAATTAGAGTGAAGAGGTGTTCAAAGTTGAATCGAGGGTAATTAGGAAAAAGAAGATTGGAGTAGTGGGCTCACCTTTGAGTCTAACCGCGAGTACAAATAAACTCTTACGATAGCCAAGAGTAAAGACCTCTCACACCGGTGTGGGTCAAGAACTCCAAAACTACCTCGTCGGGCTTTTCTTTACGAAGCCACGAGACAAGTGGGCTCAGGGTGAGGCGATGTGGTCATGGTCGCCTTGTGTTTTGTAGAGAGCCAGACATACATCAAGCCACACGCAACTCAAGCGCTACGGGTCATTCGTAGTAGTGCCGACGAGAAACAGAGACATTCAGGGTATCCCCAAGTTATCTAACTAGCTACAGGTACTACAGGCAAGATTATCAGAGGCATCGATTGAATGGTCTGAAGTCGGGAAAGAAGACAAACGAACGTGTGGTGTGCCTCACAGACCCGGTAATTTGGTCTCTCTTGATTGCCGCCGCTCCAGAGGCTCCTTAAAGGCGTTTAAAGGCAGTTAGGGCCTCGGTTATACTGTAGTTTCAGCGCGGGAGGCCCCCGGCCCAAAAGCGCAGAACCAGAACGGAAAAGAAGGGGCCATGATGATATGTCGAAGGTTTGAGGATTCTCGTACTTTAAGAAATTGACTGTATATAAGGTGGACATCAACTACAATATATTTTAGGCTCTCACAGAAGAGACCTACCCAGATGGTCCCCTTGGACACGGCCAGTAGAACTACATCAAACACGTCATACGTTCCTCGGTATACTCTAGCAGGTTATGCTCAGCTTGAACTACTATGGGACGTGAAAACGGCTCCTTTGTTAGGTATGATAGATTATATGCATCTTTAAACCAAGTTGCATTGTTAATCATCGACCTCAAAACTAATTCCATGAGGGCAATAAAAGGTTAGGCAAAATGTGGTGAAGGTAACGGGTATTTTGAATGACTCTTCTATAGGTGTTAAGATTCCTTCTTACTCAAGTATCGTAGTCAATGTCTGTCCCAATTTGGCAGGAATCTAAGGCATAAGTAATTCCTTAGGCATAAGAACCGTCGGAAAAGATAGGTACTAAAGCATGGTTGTGTGGACCAGGAGGGTAAACTACCTTACCAACAGGTTGCCACGAATGGGTACCCACAACCACGCGAGCAATATGCGCAAGCAGGATCTACCTTAGCTTGACTCACGGGTAAGACGGAAGCCACTAAAGGTCTAACATAAGGGCGGTACGGAGCGCATTCGCTCCTGCTCAAGCTTGGGATGATCCACGAGCAGAATGGATGTCGCCATATTCTGGTGCTGGTGTTTCTAGCGATAAGGTAATAAAAGTCACGGTGTTTTGTGGGGTGAGAAAACCTGGAGCTACACGTGCTCTCCAGTTAACCTGCACTTAAGACAAAATGCGAACGCGGAGCTAGTGAACCGGTCAACAATGGCCTTACATGAGTTAGTCTAAGGGGCACAGCGTCGAAACCCCGAGAGTTACTCGAAGGTTAGTCCGCGAACACGCAGTCCAAGTGTGGTTAGACCACCAACATTAGTTTTTAGAGGTATGTCAGTATGTATGGCAATTGAAACCCCCAGAGACGCCACAACTTGTGCAACTCGAGCATTGGCACCTGATCGGTTCACTGTGGTCGCAATTACGCCTTTGGTATTATGATCGAGAGTGAAAGAGTTGGGGAGATATGTGAAAGTAAAGTGAGTCTGTTCAAACAATAATATTAAAATAATAGGGTGAAAGGAAGCCGGGGATGGGCTCTCTATTTATAAAAAGCAGAGCGCCCCCCTCTCCGTTCCGCCCACGGAAAGCTGATAAAACAATCAGGGAGGAGATGGGTGGGGTAGGAGGTGATGGCTAGGTGATATGAGTTACTCAAAAGAAGACATTTAATTGAAATCATAAAATAATGTTAAAATTCTTCCAATATTCTCAAACCAGAAAGATCTATATGGGAAAGTTTTAGAAGGTAATGAAGCAATGATGTTTTCCCGTGTCTATCAAATGACCCCAACCCAAGTTCCCTGCTGGGCTCGGGAAGATGGCACAACGACAGACGAGGCCGGCGACAGACAGCAGGTGCGGAGCAAAGCGGGTGGTAGAATCTGCTCGTCTGTATCGGGAGCAGAGGAGATCGGTGCGGTTTCCCGACAGCCCGGCGCGGGCGTGATCGGACAGGGGAGCCCAATGAACGGAGTTGGCGCAACACAGCAGAACCCTACGAAAACAGCAAAGATGGCTGCACAATAGGCCCGTAAGGGCCAATTTAGCGTGCTTCGGCCAGAGGGGGAGGTCGGGCAGTGGAGAGGGCAGAAGTGAGGAGTACGCGGTCGTTGTCAGAGTGTGATCAGCTCGCCGTAAAAAACGGGCGCCGGGCCCCGCGGTGGCGGCGTGGGGCGAAGAGGATCCCCCCCGCTCCGCTCCCGCCACAAACAGGTATATCCTGAAGGCACGAGTTGCCAAGCAGTTAGGTCTAAATCTTTGCAGCCTTTCACTGGCAATGGTCGGCGTCCTCAATATGGAGTGAAATATTGCTCCAAGGGTACAAAATACAAAACGAAATATTCAAGTCAATTCCAATCTATCAAATGACCCAACAACTTTGATTGATGTGTTAACCGCCACTTCCCTCCCCATTTCATAATTTTATTTTCGTTACAATATGAAGTAAATCATTCAATTCGGTAATAAGTGCAAATTTAGACCTATGCTTGGCACTCGTGCCTTTTGGCAGTGATGATACTTGTTTGTGCCACACCTGCTGCGACACGGCACCTCCGTTTTTAAGATCATATCCGAAAGACCCGTGATCCTCACTTCTTAATGCCGAGCTCTTGGCGAAGGAGCAATCACTACCTATTTTACGTCTTAGGTTTGATGCGTCAGCTCCGAGCACGGGGCTCGAACTCACGATCTCCCGATCACGAGACGAGAGATCTACCACTGAGCCAGCAGGACTGGTTGGGTCATGATAGACTTATGAAAAATCATGCTTATATCAAAATCAATAACTCGTTTAAAATGAAAATATAAATGATTCAAAATGTCTTTGATATTTAACATATACACATATTTTGTTTCACTTTCCTAACAACATAAAAATATCGCTTTTTTCATATTAGAATTGTGAACAGAACTTATACATTAATTTTCTGTGATCATAATACAAAGGCAAACATAACGAACAGTGATCAATCTCGTAAGTCCCAAATAGAATACAAAAACAAGAGTTGGGCAAACACGGACCCTGGACAAACCAGAGGTGGGGTCAGGTGCCTAGGAGTAAGCATGCCATGTTGACCGGTCACACCCGTCATTGTCTTAATCAGGTAACTGGAGTAATCCGTAGTCAGTGTCAGAAAAACGACTTAACAATTGCTATGAAACACATCAAACATCATTTGACCCAATGACAGGCAATGCTGGCAAATTAACTCGTTATGACGACCATAGACTTTGCGAAATGTTGCTTTTAAACGTGAATGTTGAAACCCCTGCAACAACATGCTTTAGTATTTTCAGTTTATCTAAGAATTGACTTATGACTCTTAGATTCCTGCAATTGATAGAATGATGATGACTTGAGTAGAAGGATCTTAACACCTATAGGAAGAGTCATTCATAAAACACGTCTATTTCTACATTTTCCTAACTACCATATTATGAATTCATAACTGGTTAAGAATTCATTAACTTACTAACACAAGAGCTTTTTCACCACATATAGTAAATACATGTACATACAGGAATCGTATTGATTTTGATAGTACGCTGTCCAATGACATTGACTCTCCGTAACTTCACAATATTTTTATGATCATTAAACAGTCAATTAAAACAATAAATCCAATCACACCCGCTAATCAAGAAAGTCCCTAGACTGCCTAACGCCTTAGAACTCTTGCGCGGATCAGAGACACAAATAAGGCGTCTTCTGTAGGCACTAGTGTTTTTTCTTCCGACTTTCAGACCATCAACGATGCTTTGAAATTCCTGTAGACCTGAGCTAGTAGATTTTGGGGATACTGATGTTCTTGTTGGACTAGAAAGAGGCTGTTGTGTTGTTGTGGTCATTTGTCCTACAAAAACAAGAGACCCATGAGCCACATCGCTCACCTGAGCACTTTGCTTCGTAGAGAAAAGCAGAATTTTGAGATTTACAAGGTGCAATTATTCTAAAGTATGGACTAAGGTTAGCCAATGTCATCTTCCAATACCCATATATGAACATTCATCAATACGAAATTATATTAAGATAGAGAACCATGTATGATAGATTAGATCAGGCATAGCCCCTGGGGCTTTTATGTTCTCCTAATACAATGAACAAGAAAATGTATGGTTGGAGTGTGGAAATCTCAACAGTTTACAAGATATTTAACAATTTTCAATGACTTAAATTAAAGAGCTTTCTACATACGTGTCAATAAACTTGTCTCAACACAAGGATGAAGAAAATATATGGTTTGAGGACGAGGATTTCAATAGTTTACTATATATTAAACAATTTTTAAAAGGGCGGAGGCAGTCTTGACCCCAGGGGCCCTCCACACATCATATGTCAACGAATTTGTCTCAACACAAGGAATAAGGAAATATATAGTCTCAATAGTTTACAAAATTTTAGACTATCCCGGGCAAGAACATTCATGATCCTAAACTTTATCTCCCTATTGCAGCCTCCATCTTGACCCCCTCCCCCGCCGAGGATGGGGGGTTACTACCATTTGAAGAAACTTGAATGAATGCTTCCATGTTAATTTGACAAACTGAACACTGACTGTTATTGAGAAGATATTTTTTTATATTTTCCTATATAAACCTTTGTTAAACTTTGGTCCTCTATTGTGGCCCCATCCTGACACCGGGACTCACCATTTGAACAAGCTTGAATCTTCACTTTACAATGATGCTTCCATGTTTATTTGACAAACTCTGCACTTGCAGTTTTTTTAGATAGTCTTTTATAAATATAGCTCCCAATACAAATCTATATAAATCGTTGGCCCCTAATTGGGTCCCACCCTACCCCCGGGGGGAGGTGATTTGAACAAACTTGAATTTGCTCCATATCAGGAAGCTTTCAATTAAACATCCACTTTTCTCGTTCATTGGTTCTTGAGAGGAAGATTTTTGAAAATGTCCCCTTTATATTTGCATGTAAAACCTTGATCTCCACTATATCAGGAAGTGTTCATATAAATGTCAGCTTTTTTATCCCAAAGGTTCTTGAGAAAAATATTTCTAAAGATTTTGCCTATATATTCACATGTAAAACTTTGATCCCCTATTTTACCCCCGGGGGTCATGATTTGAACAAACTTGAATTGGAAGCTTTCGTATAAATTTTAGCTTATCTGGCCCAGTGCATGGTTCTTCAGAAGAAGGTTTAAAAAAAAGATATTCCATTTATATTCACATGTAAAACGTTGATCCCCTGGTCGTATTGTGCCTCAATTGTATCCCAAGGGGGCATGATTTGGACAAACTTGAATCTCCACTATATCAGAGAGTTTTCATATAATTTTCAGCTTTTCTAGCTCAATGGTTCTTGAGAAGAATATTTTAAAATAGTTTGCCTTTATATTTGCTTGTAAAAGTTTGATCCCCTATTGTGGCCCATTGTTTCCCGGGGTACATGATTTGAACAAACTTGCATTTCCACTATATCAGGTAGCTTTCATAGAAATTCAGCTTTTCTGGCCCAGTGGTTCTTAAGAAAGATATCTTTAAATGAAACCACCCTATTTTGGCATTTTCGTGTTTATCTCCCCTTTAAAGCACATCTTGTGCAAGAAGCCCGTCAGAGGGAGAATGTGGAGTTTATATAGATAGTGAACCTCAATTTGCATTTTATTATTGATTTTAGTTCTTAACTGTACAATAATCTTAGTTTATTCAGGCCAATAATATCATTCACTTACACAAATACGTTTACATTGCTGTCCATGCCATCCATTTGTAATTTATTTATTAATTGACTTTAGTATGTGTATATATATGTGTGTAAGAATTGTTTATTTATTTGGCGCGTTATTGTTTACGTTTAGCGCAACGTCACGCGTGCTTTGTAATTATGACGTTATAACGTTCAACTTGTTATTGCACTAGTCTAGTATTATAATCATCTCAAATATCTTCAAATCACCTCTCCAGATTTTGCTATGAAATAATTCTTATCAGCTCACTAGAACTCCAGCTTTCCATAATTCGCGCTTGTTTACGTAGCTATTCTACATTTGTCAGGTTGCTAGTCAATTCTAGCCTTGTTCAATCATGTTTTTGCTTTTCGTGCAACATAGAAAAATCTAGCTCCCCTAGACGTAAATCATGTCTTGAAAATCACTTCTGGAATCTTATGAGAAACTCTACTTAAATGTATCTTTAAATAATTTTTTTGAAACCAGATTAATTTTCAAGATATGAATTATGAAACTTTTAAACATATAAAAAAAAAACCAAAACAATTACAATGTGAGATATTTAGTTGAAGATAGTTTTAGTTCGAATGGAGCTTAAATAAATGCTTGTAATTTAGAAAGACGATGTAAACACTATTTCTGATCTTATGAGGACAATACAAACACTTTCAATTGAGCTATAATTTTTATATTTAGCATCACAATAAATTACCACCCCAGAGGTGGGATCAGGTACCTAGGAGGAGTAAGCATCCCTGTCGACCGGTGACACCAGCCGTGAAGCCATGATGCTATATTTACACATTGTAATAATACTTTAAAATCTGTTTGATTAACATCTTGGGATTACATTCATTAAGCTGCTGCCTATATGTCTTCGTCATTTGTGGTCTGTAGGTATGTCCCTTGTTACAGTGTACTCATACGTTTTTATATTGAATACAATTACAGTGCAACAGCTAAACTTCGTGCAATAATATGCTGTTTTTTTCGGTTGTTATCCTGAGCCCGATTTGATATAATTATTGTTCTCAGACATTGTTTTCTTGTTAGACCTGGCAAAGTTTTCAGGAATCCGTAGTCAACATCTGTTCATAAAAAACGCTTACTATTGATATGAAACACGTTAGACAGCAATTGACGGTTGTATGGGCAAACTATACCATTATACGTTTGAAACAGCTTTTGCATATCGAATATGCACCATATGCAGATGATTATGAAATGTTGCTACATAACAAATATATACATATTATCATCAGGTAACCGACTACGCTAAGTAAGGGTAGAACTACATTCGACGGACTGTCGAGATTGATGACCAGGACAATTCTATACTAAAAGCAATATTGTGATATATATATATATATACTTTAAGCACAGAAACATAATCTATATATTATATATATCATAGTGACCCCCCCCCCGGTAAGTTCCCGAATAAGTAATTTTTGCATTGATCTACACGTTTGACGAAATACAGGCACAGTTTGTTGTTGTTGTTGTTTTGGGGTTTTCTTTGCATTGTTATTTAGTTACCTAAACAAAATGTTTGAAGGCCGATTTATCAGTGGATATGTTGTTTTTCAACCGTGCATAGTGTTAATGTATTACAATATAATATTCTAAGATTTTTACTTGTCTTTTCAAAATATCGAAACATAACTCAATATAAAGTGTTATAATCAATGATCGTAAAGGAATCTAAGTTTTGTTATGTCGCGCAATCAGGTTTTGAAACAGCGTGTGGATCAATCTCCAGAGGTTTGATTGATTGATTGATTATTTGTTGTTTTCGTCGCTCGAGAATATTTCATCATATTGAGACGTCACCATTGCCGGTGAAGGCTGCAAATTTAGACCTATGCTTAACACTCATATGCTTTATAGCAGAGAGGGTACTTTTGCGTGCCAACATGCTGCGACACGGGACCTCCGTTTTAAGGTCATACCGAAGACCCGTGATTCTTACTTCTAAATGCCGAGCTCTTGGCGAGGAGCAATCACTACTATTTTCACGTCTAGGTTTGACGCGGTCGGGTGCCGAGGCACGGGGCTCGAACGCAACGACCTTCCGATCACGAGGCGAGCTCTACCCTGAGCCACGCGACCGGTATCTCCAGAAGTAATGAGTGTTTAGACGTTGCTGTTATAACTCCAGTGTGCCCATCGTTAAGTCATGGGGGGGGGGGGAGGGGGTGCGAGGTGAATCCCCTAGTGTTATAGTAGATCCCTCCCCTCCTCTGTAGGTTCTCTAAAAGATCTGCATGTAAATTATATCTTGCAATTGAGTATCGTCAATTCATGTATGGTCATTGCTTTAAAAAATAACTAGATGATATCTAAGACACAATTTAGGTGGGGGAGGGGTTCCGATGAAAATTGGAAATAGAATCCAATCCGAGCACGTAAGGGGGGAGTTTCACCATGGTGGTTTAGGGGGCACTATATAGCCAAACTTCCTCTGGGGGAGTCTACTATATAGCAAGTCTTCTGGGGGGGGGGGGGTCTCATATGGATAAGCCTCACTATTAAACACGGGCCCTCCTTTCTGGAATGTTTTATACGAACACCCATAGACTTTGATGAAACGAACGCAAAAGAACTCCCCAAAATCACTGAGTTTAGTATTTATACTCCGAATCAATATCAGACGATCAAATATCGGCGGGAACGATAATCGATAGACGATTGGATCACTAAAGAATCGCTTTTGCATAAGCGCCACCTATAGCGTAAATAACCGATTAATTCAATCATTTTAGATCACTTTCAATTTTGTACTAGAAACGAAAAATGAAATAAGTTCACACATTCAAAACATCGCATATTTTGCATAATAAACAACTTCAATCAATACAATCAACTAATAATCAATTGTTTCAATAATAAAACATGTTGATTCAAACATCAAAGTCAAAATATTTATCAACTATATCAGTGACGTTTTTGCTATGTGTACGTCATTTAATCTTGTGTACTAAACCGGAAACAAGCAGACAGGAAAACATGTGGCTGCTTTACAAGACATGTTCCGTTTTCTAGTCATAACATCAAGGTAACTCATAAATGCGAGATTAAACATGCTTAGACATTGATTACAACTAATCAATAACGTTAATATCTGTAATCAAAACTTAACTAATGTAAAAACGAATTCGTGCACAGTCCGAATTTCCTCGACATTGTTTACGTATCCCCAAGGCTGTTAAACACTAACACACGTTTACTAGACGTCTAAATAGTATCGCAACACCAAAATACCTCATTAAACAAGTTTCAACTTCTAAACTATCAGAAATAAGTGTTGTGTGTATGAAAACTGCACCAACCTGCTCCAGATCACAATTATGTACAATAACATATTACAGTCATTGACTCTGTTTGTAGAAAAATCAACCCACTCCAGTACGTCCAACTAGTGAAATATTACAACCATTGATTCAGTAGGTTTAACAACACTGTCATGGATGAACAATAAGTTACACTGTGTCATATAACAATATCGTCATGAAACGAAAAATAAATAAGGGGGGGGGTACAATCATTACAGTATGCATAGTCAAAGAACAAAGAAGTTATGGCCTAGACACGAATTAACACACGCAGACGGACAGACAGACAAACAGAGTACATGACACATCAATCGCATGATGATGCATCCATGTCCAAATACAGGAAGTCTATGGCAAAGAACAAAGAAGTTTGGCCCGGACACGAATTCATGTTAAAAACTGATATTTTTGATCTTGAGGTCAAAGGTGAAGGTCATACAGAGGTCATCAATATACATGACACATTGTCTCATAGTGATACACCCATATGAAAAATATGGTATGCCTACCTCAAAGAACAAAGAAGTTATGGCCTGCACACGAATCTGCACAGACAGACTGACAGACAGATGAACAGACAGACAGAGTGATTCCTATAACCCCCCCCCCCCAACTTGTTTGCGGGGGGGGGGTATAAAAAGTAGGTCTTTAAAATTTCTTTTAAAAACACAGATTGATGTTTCTAACGAAGGTGTTTTGGAAGACTGTTCCAGACTTGCTGATGAGGCATCAAAGCGCCTGTCACCATACATTTTTGTCTGCACAAATTGTATATTCAACAAAACCGAATCTTCTGATCGCAGTGACCTTGTTGGATGATAGATATTGACCAAGTCCTAGATGTACACTGGAGATAGGCCACGCAGAGCTTTGAAAGTATTTACGAGGATTTTGTACTGAATTCGGAAAGTAACAGGTAGCCAATGTAGAGAGATTAAAATGGGGTGATATGGTGTCTTTGGAAGAGCGATTCACTAGTCGATCAGCATTGTTCTGTACATTTTGCAGCTTTGTTAAAGACACTGTTTAACAGAGTAAGAGGAGTGTATTTCCGTAGTCAAGGCGAGACATTACAAGTAACCTGATGATTGTTCAACAGCATAATCGGTTTATGAAGTTTCTAATTCTACCGATGTTTTTAAGTTGGAAGTAGCACAGTTTGACTAGATGTTTCATTTGGGAATCTATGGAAAGATATCTATCAAGAAAAAACCAAGTTTTTTTTTCGCACGACACACTTGTAATGACCGATCCTCCAAATGTGAGTTGACAATCTAAGAAATCACCATATCTTCTTTTGGGAGCAAAAATGATCAGTTCAGTGTTGTCCTGATTTAGTTTTAGGATATTTGACTGCATGTAGGAGCTTATATCTGAGAGGCACTGTTGACTATCTGCAATTTTGGTCTAGGTGTCGTTAGGTTTTATAACCTGTATACCTGCGTGTCGTCGGCATACCAGTGATAACAATGTCATGATGTCGGTATATTTCACCAATGGGTTTAGAAAAACAAGCAGTAAAGACGTGGCCCCAACACAGAGCCCTGGGAACGCCAAAACATAGCTGAACATCGCTGGAAACTGTTTTGCCAATTGCAACCTGCTGACTGACTATCAAGGTGTTTGTCCAATCGAGATGCTACCGCTTTTTCAAGGACTTTAGATAAGAACGGTAAATTGGTACCAGACGATAATTCTTAAATTCGTCTTTGACTAGCCCTTGTCGCTTGATAAGTTGTCGAACAATGAATTCTTAAAAGAGGATGGCACTGTTGATGGCACGATATCATGTTTTTTCTCCAAATCCTTGTATATTTTTGTCAGCTGAGCCATATGCGTGCTTCTACTCCGTTTTAAATCCGTGAAAGTTGCTATTTCATTTTCCGACGCCATAATCTCTGCAGATTTGAGAATTATAGAAAACTGCTGTCCGAAATCAAGAGAGTTGATTATGCGTCTTTAAACATTTATTGATAACGATAAAATACGAGATGAGACGAGACGTGACGTGACGATTCTCTGAAAGAATCAAATAAACAATATTTACAACAATGCATAATTTACATTACACAGATGTAAAAACGTACGTAGTAATAAAAAACTGAAAGTGATTACAGATGTTCAAAAACTTGCATACATCGCATAAATTAATTATTTTAAGTAAATAATTACAAGTATAATTCAATGCTTACCAAATATATAATCTCCGTACTTCTAGACAGCTACTAGATATTTGTCAAATAAA
>CAJDSM010026707.1:0-20181 GCA_903981925.1 Ostrea lurida | reverse complement strand
ACATGTGCATTGTGGACCTTGTTCATTTGACCAGTGACTTGATATGATTCGCACATGTGATGTATACATGTATAATCTTGCCGACATGCAGGCTAGGGCATGTCGATACCGTAACGCGCTTGAGTGAGGATTGATTGTATATTTTTTTTCAACTGCATATACTCGTATATGGTGATTGTACCATTTGCGGTGAGGGGTGCAAAATTTAGGCCTATGCACGACGCTTATGTCCTTTGAGCAGGGAGGGATCATTATCGTGCCCCCCGGGGGTCTCTTCCTTATCTTGGTATAACACAGACGTGCCGCTGGAATGGGTCATCCTTTTTGACGAGTCAAATATATCACTGGGTGCGAATTTTCATCAATTTGTTATATCAAATGGGTAGACAATTTGAAGGCCCAGTACAATCAATGGGTTGGTAAAATTTACCACTGGAATTAGTCTTTCTAATAAAATTTGTAATCATGAAATATACTGACATTTTCCCCACGATTATAACTACAACCTCGGGTATTAAAAACAACTATATGCACTTGCTTGCATGGGCAGCAACTATAATACATACAGGTTCACAGTTTTGTTATGAAATATATAGGGTAAGAATTTTCAACGGAATATATGAATGGGTATGGTTTCTAAAATATTGAATCATTTTATGGGGGGTGTTTTAAAAATATCAGCGGTACGTCTGTACGCCAAAGTTAAGGTTTGAGCACCCCCCCCCCCGGATCGTGCAACACCTGCTTGACACAGGACCTAAATTTTTTGCGGTCTCCTCCGAGGACCGTCCATTTAAGTCGCCTTTTACGACAATCAAGGGGTACTGAGGACCTATTCTAACCCGGAATTCCACTTGAGTGAGGAATTTAAATGCATCATAACGAAACATGCCTGCATAGGGAATTACAGTTGCGGGAATCAGAGGATTTTGTCGAAAGGTCGAAAGGAAGGGGGGGGGGGCATTGAAAAAAAGGGGCCAATAGGCCTAAAGATCGGGAATAAGCCCAAGTGGGGCCCAAGGGCGATATTTCCTGCGTTCAAGGCTTTTAGTTAATTTCGGGGGTATATTTTGCTAATACTTTTATATGCACATGTACAATGTAATATAGAATCCCCCTCTAAATCCACGTATGGAATTGTAGGTGTGGCTTTGTAATATGGTATATATTTCGCATTTTGATATTCAATATTATTTGTAAACTTGTATACTTTTTATGAAAAGAAGAATGTCATTTTGTATTAGTCGTAGTACCAGAAACAATTGATTGAAGATGTTACATGGAACAGGACCTTTTATAACAATGTCCCCCGCAATATCCCGTCTCCTTTTAGTTGTTGTTTTCTAAATCACGTTCCCGTAGCATTTTTAATGCCCACTTTTGAAAAAGAGGGCGAATGTTTGTTTTGCACCTGTCGGTCGTCTGGCTGTTAGACATGTTTTGTCCGAGCCTCATATCTTGTTGACTCCCTTTGCTTGATATCACCAAACTTGGTACCTGGGGTTGCTTTAAAGAGTAGATGATCCTATTGATTTTCAGGTTACATGGTCCGTTCAAGTGGTCAGTCTGTAGACTGGTCGGTTATAGACCCTGTGTTGTCCGCTCAATATTTTTGACCCCTTTGCCTAATAATCAACCAAGACTTGGTACACACTGGTTTGTCCTTAGAAAGTAGATGAATCCCTATTTGATTTTTAGGTTCACATGGTCCAAGGTCAAGGTAAAGTGGTCACAATCCTGTAGACATCTCGTCTGTTAGACCATGTGTTGTCGCGCTCAATTATCTGTTTGACCTTTTGCGTGCCGATATTCAGCCAAACTTTTACAGGGGTTGCCTAGAGAGTAGTGATTCTCTATTGATTTTCAGGTCACAATGGTCAACCAGGTCAAGTGGTCAAGTTTGTAGACTATGCGTTGTCTGCTCAATATCTTTTGACCCCTTTGCTTGTTATAACCAAACCTGGTAGCAAGGGGTTTGCCCTTAGAAATTAAGATGATTGCCTATTGAAATCGTTCGGTCACATGTTCCAAGGTCAAGGTCAAGTGGCCATCTTGTAGACTATGTGCTGGTCCGCTCAAATATCTTTTTGACTCCTTTGCTTTACCATCAACCAAAACTTTGGTACAGGGTTGCCCTTAGAAATCAGATATATCTTAGATTTTCAGGTCACGATGGTCTAAGGTCAAGGTCAAGTGTAAAGTCTCTGTAAGACATGTGCTGTCCCGCTTCAATATTTTCCTTTGCTTGGTATCAACCAAACTTAGTAAAGGGGTTGCCCGTCAGGAGTAGATTATCCCTATTGATTTTCAGTCACATGGCCAAGGTAAGTGGTCAGTCCTGTTAGACTATGTGCTGTCCGCTCATACTTTTGACCTTTGCTTGATATCTAATTCAACTTTGGTAACCAGGGGTTTGCCCTTATTAGAAATCAGATGACCCAGTATTGATTTTCAGGCACATGGTCTAAGGTCAAGGTCAAGTGGTCAGTCCTGTAGACTATTGCTGTCCGCTCAATATTTTTGTCCCCTTTGATTGGTATCAACAATACTTAGTAAAGGGGTTGCCCTCACCGGAGAGTAGATTATCCCTGATGTGAATTTTCAAGTCGCTGGTCAAAGGTCAAGGTCAAGTGGTCAATCTGTAGATCTGTCGGTCTGTAAGCCTAACGTAACATTGGTCCGCTCCAATATCTTTTGACCCCTTTTGCTTGACATCAACGCAAACTTGTACAGGGGAATGCCCTCAGAGAGTAGATGTCCCTATTGATTTTTCACGTCACTGGTCGCAAGTCAAGTCAAGTGGTCACGTCTTGTAACTATGTGCGTCCGCTCAATATAATTTTGACCCCTTTCGCTTGGTCAGCCAAACTGGTACGGGGTGCCCTTAGAGAGTAGATGATCCCTCATTGATTTTCAGGTCACATGGTCGAAGGTAAGATCAGTGTTTATTGCATGATTTATCGTTTGCCTTATATATATACAAAGTACTAAGTGTATAGTTCCTTGCACAATTATAGCCATTTTTTGGATTTTTGCGCCATGGGGGGGCATGTATGTTCTTCTCAAAACATTTCCTTGTACAAGGAAAAGTCCCATGTTAGTATTGCTTTTTGTCTGCTTTACTTATGACATGTGTGCCAAAAGGAAGGTCCTGAAAGGGTGCGAAACGACAGTTTACCGACGAAACATACCAATACTGAAACGAAATATATCGAAACGAAACCTACCGAAACGAAACAAAATCAAATCGAAATGGAACAGATTGGCATAATCTTCGTAATAAGATATACACCGTGATCGCATTGCATGCAACGGGTCAATATAGGTAAGCATATATTAATTTGTAAGTAAAGAATAAGGCATTAGTATAATCAACGTATCAATTACATGTGAATTAATTGTGACTGTTTGAAAGTGGAAATTGTATATGTGAATAATGCAGATTGGATTTATAGTATGTCCGTGAATTTTTAATTGATTTATTAATATACACATGTAATAATGTTACATTTTGCGTTGTACTATGCAAAATAGTAGTAATTGGTTTGAACGCATAGTTCCACGAGCGCGAACTTTCAGTTGCGTACTGAACTTATCCTCTTCATCCAAGCCGAGACATAATTAATGTTCTTTTCTCTTTTTACATCTTCTCCTGAAATTTTTTTTTCTAAATAGAATTCTATTAAAAGTTGCCAGTTTGTAATATTTATTTATATGAGACGTCACTTAGACCGTCATCTAGACGTCGGATAATCAACGTAATTTAATTCTCGTCTCAAAAGATGAATTTATATTTACTACGTATTATAAAGTCTGATTACATGAATATATCAAAAATATTAATTATTATAAACAACTACCAAACTCTTGTTTCAAAAACGTTGATTCAACGTCCAATGCAAACTTTGAAATTGCCACGTCGATAGTGAGAACGTTGTTCAAACGTTGAAAATGGTCGTGTTCGACGTCCCGCCACCAGAATATCAACAGTTGATACAACGTTTTAAACAGACGTTGCGTGTCTCTGCTGGGAAATTCTATTGCTAGTTGGACGATTTCTGTAATTTTGGATTGTTGCCAAGGTGGGTTAGTGTATGCCCACGCCAACCCACCCTTGTGGACCGAGTTTCTTCTGTAATGAATTGGTTGTAATCATGCTAACAGGATCATTCCCAGGATTTTTTGTGGGGGTGAAGGGGTTCTTCCCATAGCCTCTGGATATTTAGAATCCTTTCCACACAAAGCAGTGGAACTATTTACCGGATAACTGGGACCAAAGTGTTGATGAAGTGCTAGAGCGTCCACACGCCAGGAGGGTCCCTACACACACTGCATCCTGGGTGCCCTCGTTGCTGCTCCGAGACTCCTTCAATTCTAGCCAATGATACTAATGCTAGATACCAGTTTACTGCGTTGCCGGCGAGAAGGCATTTGGAGGAGTCTTGGTAGTGTTAGAAGGACTTAGAACTAGAAGGCATAGATTTATGCACTAGACTCTCCCTTTCACTTGCGAGTAGGTAGCCGCGGGCGACAGTAGATGTACATTTCTTGGGGAACGAAAAAATCCCCCATCACACTAGACCATTTCATACTACCACTGTGGTAAAAACAATTAAGCATAATCATTATTTATCCATTGCGACGAGATTAAGTATGTTCTACTGCAGCATTCATTGGACGCAAGCCATTGAGCTGATATACAGCTGCCAAGAAATATGAAATGGGATAAATTATGGCTTCCATAGATTTTACCGCTTCGTACAATAAACTTTATCATCATTCTTTAAAAATAACCTATCTCTTAGCTTTAGCAATTTTCAGCAATTATTGTAAATTTATATTCATGAACTTTTAAAAATCCTACAATCAGCCTTCGCGACCATAATGACGATGCTTTCCGTATGGCCTGCGTCACACGTCCCGCATTTGACATCAGATGGACAGCATCGATTTTGAAATGTTCATTTCGGTGAGAAATGCCCCGGCCGCATTTGAAAACGGTAATGTATCACTAGAGTGACTTAGACGAGATGTCTACATAGTAGGGTCATACAACCACGCATAAGCATTCCGATTCCGAACACGGAAGGTCACATGGTGACCGTTTCGAACCCATAATACGAAAAGCACACGTTCTAAATAGAAACATACGAATGCTACGCGACGGTCACACGATTATCTGTATTAACGTGTATCGGTGCATTCCCGAATGTGTCTCCGGCGCAGTCTCAGAAGGCGTCACCATGACGTAACCCTTCATTATGTAATGTGTCGATATATCTGTTATATTACGCGGTTAGTTCGAGGGATTCAGTGTAAGAAAGAATATTTATATATGTGGAAATGTACAAGGTGAATGTCATGATACGTGTATCATAGTGACCAACTTTCTTGTTTGTTGGTAGCACAATTTCTTAAAAATAAAATAATTTTTCACTGTTTCGTGCAACTGTTTTTACTCTCTTAAATAATCATAATAATAGATGGTCCTTCTAGATTAGAATAAATCACAAATTGATGTATCAATACATTGTATCGCTAAAAAATCAGAAAGGCATCAAAAGAATGCTATATGCACGAGTTGAATCTGGTAACATTTTCGAAAGTTTTGTCTATCTGGGCAGGTAGCCAAGAGGCCTTTGGCATATTCCATATAAACAACTTATAGTTCAAAATGTCTTAACAGAATATTAACGAGTAAAAAATTATAATTGCAGACACTAAATCATCTGCTACAGGTGTTGATGCCATTAGCCTGCAGGCCTTTATGATAGCGGTTTGATAGACCTAGCAAAATTAAAACAACTTTTGTTATCACGTCTTAACAAAATGTTTTCATTTAAAGAGTTATGAATATGTAACATTAAATTGTCCGTACTGGTGAGCCATGAGGCCACAGGCCTTATATCATTGATACAGTTAGATAGATGTAGTAAACTAATACAACTTTTGTTATACATGTCTTAACAAAAATGTTTTCGAGAAAAAAAAAAAAAAAATAAATGAGTTATAAAATAGTGACATTAAATTGTCCAACAGGTGAGTCCATAGGCCCCGTGGGATTATTATGTTATGACAACGAATTAGACTAGACCTAGTAAAATAAACGGATACGTTTGTTTATACATGTCTTACAAAATGTTTATCGAGTAAAGAGTTTATGAATATTGACATTAAATTCGTTCCCGTACATATCGCTGAGTCCTGTAGGCCTTAGACAGTTTCCCGAATTCAATAGGGTTCTCACTCACTTGAATGAGTAACAATACCAAAGTTTCAATTGAATCAGAACTGATAATTTTGAGTTTAATGTGCGTCGGAAAGCTCATGTTTCTAAATTCGACAGTTTTTTGTCACTGATGATCTTGACTTGTGACTGGATTTTTTCGAAAAGCTAATATGTTCTCAACTCTACATTGATATTCCAACCAAATTACCAGAAGTTTCAATTAATAATATCGTTTTGATAGTTTATGTCTACGAACCTCTCACTAAATATCTCAGATTTTTCGACAGTTTTGTCACTGTGGTCCCTTGACTCTGGACCGAATTTTTCCGAAAATCAAATAGGGTTCTCTCTCACTGATAGTGAACAATCCTAAAGTTCCCTCAATTGCTAATACAGATCGTATACACTTAAGGTTATCGTCCACGAACCTCATATTTTCAGATTTTGTGGAAGTTATTTTTCGAGTCACGTGACCTTGACACCTTGGACGTGGATTTGTCCGAAAATCAATAAAGGATTGCTCTCTACATGATAGTATGCAACAATATTCCTAAAGTTTCAATTCACAGATTAAACTGTTTAGAAGGTTATACGCCAGATACCATCATTTTTCAGATTTTGTGGTGAGTTTATCGGTCACATGTGACTCTAGACCTTCTGTGATCGGTATTTAGCTCGAAAAATCAATAGGTTCTCTCTCTGTGATATGAACTAATATCATACAATGTTTCAATTGAAATGCAAATGTAAACTTTGTTCGAGTTAAATTCAGTCCAGAAAAACCATAAATTGTTGACGCTCCGCCGCCAACCATAGCCGTGGTGCAACTCGTTGCAACTCGGCTAACAATAAGATGCTGTCCTGTAAGAGTTTTTTTTGTCATGTTCCGCTAAGTGCAATAAGTGGTCGGAAGTGCTCAATCCGCCATTTCTTTTCTGTGTCGTTATTAAGTTGCCATTGTCCACATGGCAACTTTGAATGAAAACGATCGACTATTTTCATCACTAGAATTTTTAATTTTCATAAAACCCACATCGGCTGTCTTCGCGACTTCGGAATTCATCTAGATGCTATCGTAAACTCCTAATACGATGGCGTCCTGATTGCATTGCGAGCCTATTACGATGTCGTGTTACCATCTCAAGAAAATCGGGGCAGCCTTCCGTGGTTACTTCGTATTTTCCATCGTGAGATGCAGTTGGGGTGCCGATGTAACGATTATTATACAAGGTAAAGACGACGGAAACACGAAATATTAGATGGTCTTCACGATGTTCCTATACGACGAGTAAGATGACCATACGAATTTATTTACGAATTGGAACAATTCGCGAGACCATCCGCATTTTTTTGGCATGCCAAAAGATTTTGCTCCGCACTCACGAAGTCGCTCTCGAAGCTATTGAATTTCATAAAATGGTCCTACACGATGGTAAAAGATAAACAATCACGTAAAAATCCGATGATTTCAACGCATCAGAGCCGAATTTGAACTTTTTCCCTTTAATCGTGGGTTTCCATCTGTTGTCAAAATCGGGACAGTGTGGCGAGGCATTACTGGTACATTAGCCTGTTTACATCAGCCATGAAAAGTCGTGGGAGATCGACACATTTCTCAATACTAGTCTATTTTTGCAAAGACAATCGCATTACTAGATTTGCACTTCAAGATCCATTGAAACGTCCGGTAATCATATCACATCTTTTACAAACTCGATTTTGACACCACACACGTCAGCTTTGATTCGCACCTCGAATGCGTAAACCACGACTATCTATAAATTAGCAGCGACTTATAAATATGAGTTCAGATTCGAGCAGTAAATCCGGATTTCATACAATGTACTGTTTTTGCTGCGGTTCAGTAAAGTTTTCTCTATGGCCCACAACCATGTAATGTAATAACAACAGTAATGACATTTAACTTTGGACATGAAAAGCCAGAATTTGCTTACCTTTTTAACAAAGATACAGAAAACAATTTCAGTGTATCTGGTGGAATTTGTTTAGCAGTATCTTCTAGTTTCAAAGCTAAAGTTACTACACTTGTACATTAAGAGATATAAGCTCCTAAAGATTACAAAATCTGTAGGAAGAATGGGGGATTTCTTCATCCTATCAAATTCCCCTATCCATTAATCCTATGGGAGAAAAATCCTAATAGAAAAAAGACTCCAATGATGTTTCCAATTTTTAAAGTTTATAACAATAATGTTTTTTCAACCTTCGGTATATTTCGTTTGTGTTTCTCCTAAGTGGGTTCCTTTCAGATTTCAATTTAGTTTTTGATTTCCGTTTTTACAGGTTACGCCCCAACGGAATGGTTTTTTTTTTCATTGATCTGACCATTGCTTTAACAACTATAAAACAGACCAAACTGTGATACAAAAACAAAATTTATGATCTCTATATCAGTAACTATCGCAATCATGTTTAAATTTATTGACGGAAGTGTTGGAGATGAATTCTGAGAAATTGATTTTTTTGTTTTGCCTGTAGATTCCACAACAGAGTCCATCACAACAGGTAATGGTATTGGTTTCGATTGCTTTTGCCTTTACAGGTGTCCTCAAGGAATGGGTTGTTTTTCTTTTGTCATTTTGATTCTGACCATTGCTTATCAATATAAAACGAGACAAACTGTGATACAAGAAACAAATTTAATGATCTATATAAGTATAATTGCATCAAGTTTATAAATTTATTGAGACGTGTTTGAGATGAATTCTGAGAAAATGATTTTTTTGTTTTGCTGTAGCTCCACAACAGAGTCCCATCACAAACAGGTAAGGATTGTTTCGAAATTCGTTTTGCACTTTAACAGGTACGCCTCAAAGGATGGGTGTTTTTTTTCGTCATTTGATCTTGACCATTGCTTAACAACTATAAAACGAGACAACTGTGATACAAGAACAAACTAATGATCTACTAATGATCTATATAAGTATATGCATCAAGTTTAAAATTTATGTGACGGACGAGTTGGAGATGAATTCTGAAGAAATGTTTTTGTTTTGCTGTACTTCCACAACAGAGTCCATCACAACAGTAAGGATTTTTGGTTAAATATTGTATCATTAAACTGAATTCAGTTACTGTAGCTACATCCAGCAAATATATCCTATCAAACCACATGCAGGCACATTGCTGAATATTGATAAATTCTTCATCTTTTGTGGTACTTTTTTTAATGAAAAATATGTATTTTGTTATCAGTCGTAAGTACAAGAACAATTGTTTCAAGTTAACAAGGAACAGGACTTTTATGCAATTTCCTCGCATTTTCCCCTGTCTCCATTTAATTTTGGCTATTCTAAATCACAATATCCCATAAATTTACACGAAAAAACTTATCAGTCCGCAGGAGCGGCCAATTCTATTTGTGATTGGTGTTAAACAAAAGTGCGTGTGAAGGAATTAAAGGAGGAAGTGTTTAGTGTTCAAGAGAATTGAATTTATCAATAATATTGATAAAAGTTCTTGCATAAAGAGTTTCAGAAATATGTATGAATTACAATATGAATAACTGTTTCAATGCATTTCCATTATTCAACGAATATTATGATTCACAACTTTAACGAAGTTTATACAACAAGTATCCCAAAAGGAAATTTGTTTGTGAAGGTATCGTGATCGTTGCCTTTTGTGACCAAAGTAAGACCTATTACTGCTAGTATCATAAATGCCTAGGGATGTGTACTTCACTAGCAAGTGGTTAAATTTAACTTCTGAAAATCACATAGCAAAACTAATCTAAAAATTAAACTTCATTGCATAAATCCAGTAATGGAATTCCCGTAAGGGTATTAGTACGGTCTTTTGGTTCAGGGGTTGTTTTTAAAACAAGTTTACCAAAGTTGACACTTTTGTTTGAAAAAAAGATACCCTTCTATTCAAAGAAAATTTCGATAATAATAATTCGACTCAATATGTTAGGTAAATTACTTTTTCATGAAGAGATGCCATCATTTTGAATACTTTATCTATGGAATGTTTCTTTTATATCTTCACCTCCATATATGCTGTTTGATGGCTCACATAATTATTCGAAATGAAAGGCCTCTTGTGTGACAATGATTAGTGTTTGATCACAGGCAGGCTACTTATCATACGTTATTGATGGGCAGGGGTTTTCACCAGAGTCACGTTTAAAGCCAGTCTTTTGCAAAGTGCTACGATAGCTATAACGAATATTGTTTAGCATTCGGGATGCCATGGTGTCAAATGTTGTCTGATGAGTTTCATAGCAAATTCGTAGCCGGATTTTATGCGCATTTTTACTACGAATTAACTTCTTTAACGCTGGTGGAAGACAAAAAGGCTCACGATGTTTAACCTTGTCCGGACCATAAGTTTTCACTGAGTGCATGGATTGGAATAATATTTCACAGAATTGTTGGTCTAGACCCAAGGAAATGTCATCACCTTGAGCCAAGATCAAAGGTCAAGGTCACAATGCACATAGTGGTTTTAACATTGTCCGGGCCATAACTTTTCACTGAGTGCAGAGATTTCAATAATATTGCTATGTTGGCATTGCTCTTGTTGTACTTTCTGTCCATCTATTTGTCACAAAATCTTGTGAACACTTCTTCTCCTCCTACACAGGTAATCAGACAAACTTGAAACTTTGTGCATTGCCATTTGTAGATGTTCATATTATCAGGGCAGGAGGGTCCAATCATTTTCCTTTAAGTTATGGTGGATTTAAGAGGTTAAAAGGGTGTAAAATAGCTTGTGAAGACTTCTCCTCCTATTAAACTTATTAGATAGACTTGAAATTTTGTATAATGCTTCATTCAAACATTGCCATTTGTAGATATACATATTATCAGGAATGGGGTATTCAATTATTTTCCTTATTGTTATGGTGGATCTAAGAGGGATTAAGGATGTAAAATACCTTGTGAACAATCCTTCTCCCAGACAGCTTATCAGACAGACTTGAAACTTTGTGCAATGCTTAATTGCCATTGTAGAATGTGCATATTACCAGGGCAGGATGATCCAATCGATTAATTTTCTTAAAGTATGATGATCTAGAATTCGACTAGAAAGAGTGTAGTATGTAAATAGCTTGTGAACACCTCTAACTGTATGGCATACTGGACAGTTTTGAAATTTCGTACCATATTTAATTTTCATTTAATGATGTTCACAATGTTCTTACCAGGAATCTAATATTTTCCTACAAGTAAAAGTGGATCAAGAAGGAGTGTTTTATTATTACTTATTAGGTTTGTTACGGACTGTCTACAGAAATATGCCAGGTTGTTCAATTCCATAGAAGGTGAGGCGAAGTCAAGCTTTCTATGGACTTGAATAACCGGACATATTTCCGTAGACAGTCCGTAACAAACCTAATAAGTGTTTTGTTTTGTCAAGGACCAAATATAGACGACATAGTATGGTGAAAAGTTATTTTGGTACTGATGAAGACATAATGGCCACCATATTGCCGGGTATATTTTGTTAATTGGCATTCATGTGATGTACACGTGTTTCAACCAATGACAAAGCGACATTTTTGTCAGAGGCAAAACAAAGTTTTATAGCTCACTCTAGTCGAAGGATGTCATTTGTGAATTTGCACCAAGATTTTGAAATGGAAAACATAGTCAAACTTGAGAGAAGCAATATTTATACAATTCAGTGACAGATTCACAACATTTTCAATGCACTAAAGAGGGGAGCTTTTCTGATCACTGGTTGTTCATTGTCCATCTGTCTGTGTATCAGCACTACAAACAAATATATAGAACTTTGTACCACATGCAGTAAAAATAAATAATGATTAAAAACTATTAAAATCATTTATACTTCACACATTTCATCACACAGTCAATCATTGACATCTGTCTAGATTCACAGGTTTGGCGATCTTTCATAATGGTCTTCCATAAGTTCAAAGTTGATATAAGAATTTCCTGTTTATAATATTGGTTGTCAACAGTAGTTGACCAGAATTCTATCTGCCAGATTTTTCAATCATATTCTATAATTTTTAACAGGCTAATGTTTCCATTGGAAGACTTTCCAAGTTTTTGAAAAATGGAGATTTAGATGCAGATGCAGTTCAACATGAACCAAAATCAGGTATTGAAAAAATTAATTTGTCATGTATGTTAAATGCTAAAATTCTCAAGCCCTGTAAAGGTCATAAGAAATGATTTTAGACATTACTATTTTCTATGAAATGTATAATGATTTGTATGTGTCAATGCAAAATTTATGTCGAAAAAATCTACATGTATATGTCCAGAATTTATGTGGAAAGAGGCCCGGTTTTGGGTGAACTGAGTTACCCTTAGTGAGACCTATTGCTATGTTTTCATCCGTCATGCATTGGTCATAAACTTTTGAACATTTTCAGCTTCTCTTGAACAGCTGGTAGATAGCAATTATGAGTGAAGGGGGACAAAAATTGTGAATTTCATGGACCTGCATCCTCGGGGCCTGAGGGATGAGGCTAAAACTACATGTATCAAAATTAATGCAATCTTAAAAAACCTTCTTTACTTCTGGATTTCAAGGAGGCAAAATATTTGCATGATTAGAATGAGTATTCAAGTCGCTATCAAAATTGTGAAATTATTGACCCCTTAGTGAAGGGTTCAGGTCCAAGAGTTGGTAATGACCAGTCATTATAATTTACCACTTTAGGGACCACATTTACCCGTGGTTGTTTATCGAGATAATTAACACTTTGAAACAGACTTGTACCAAGGCAAATAGTGATAGCGAATTTTGGCATTTTAACAAGAATTTTAAGCAATAGGAAAAATGTAACGTTACAACGAAAAATGGTGATGAGTTGAGTGGTGATAATTTGAGAGTTAACTGTATAGGGAGAATTTATTCTCAGGAATGATATATATGAAAGCTTCCTGACATAGCTAGAGTAGATTCCAGTTTCCTCAGATTGTGGCATCTGGGGGTGGGGCTGCAATAGGGGCTCAGAGGTTTACTTGCTGATATATGTTTCCTATGATCTTTTGCAGATTCGGTAGTGTCTGTACAGGATGCAACATTTAGCTGGGATTCTGAATTACAGCCAGCGCTAAGAGAGTAAGAGTTTTATTAAGTGTCATATAAAGAAAAAAGTACAGTGTACAAATACGTTTTATTCACAGTAAAGAAGGTTTATGGTAGCACTGATTACCTCAGAGAACTACATAAAGATATAATTAAAAAGAACTTTGATACTGTCAACGAAACTTGCCACAAAACATTCTTTAGTAAAGAGGATTCAAGTTGGTTCAAATAATTTTGAAGTGGAGATAATTTCTGAGAATCAAACAATAAAAATCATTTTCTCAAGAACCACTGGGCTGATTTCAGTCACACTGGGGGTGGGGTGGGTCAAGGTTGGGGCTACATAGGGAGAAAGTTTATGATCATAACTTTTCTTATGCAGGTATGTCTAAATCTTGTAAAACTATTGAGACTTTATATATTTCTTGATTCTTGTGTTGAGACATGTTCATTGACACATATGGAGGCCTTGGGGTCATGACTGGCCCCCCCCCCCCCCCCCCCCCCCCCCTATTTTTAAAAATGGTCTAATATTTTTGAAAACTATTTTGAGATCCCACACCACAAACCATATAGTTCCTTGTGTTGAGACAAGTTCATTGACACGTGTGGAAAGGCCCCTTGGGGTCATGACTGCCTCCACCCTTCTAAAAATTGTTTTATATCTTGTTAAACTATTGAGATCCCCACCCTCAAACCATATATTTTATTGTTCCTAGTGTTGAGAGATGATATATAGTGTGGAGGGCCCATAGGTCATGACTGCCTCCGCCCCCTTTAAAAATTATTTAATACCTTGAAAACTTTTGAGATCCCACCCTCAAACCATGTGTTTTCTTGATCCTTGTGTTGAGACAAGTTATTGACACAGAGGGCCTTGGGTCATGACTGACCACTCTTTTAAAAATGTTTAATATCTTGTAAACTATTGAGATCCCACCCCCTAACAATACATTTTTATACCCTCGCTCCGAAGGAGGGGGGATATCTGTTTTACCTCTGTCCGTCCGTCGCCTCCTTCCGCCGCAAACAAATATTTTCGTCACACTTTTCTCTGAAACTGCATATCACAGCCAATTGATATTTGGTGTATGACTTCATCTAGGGGTCCCATACCGCGCTTACAGAATTCAGGCCTTTCATATGTCAACTTCCTGTTCAACGACTTCTTTAAAATTTTGGAATCTTCATGTGAAATAAATATTTTTCGCTCGCACTTTTCTCTGAAACTGCATATCACAGCCAATTTATATTTGGTGTATGACTTCATTTAGGGTCCCATACCACGCTTACCGATTTCAGGCCTTCGCATGTCAACTTCCTGTTCAACGACTTCTTTAAAATTTTGGAGTCTTAATGTGAAATAAATATTTTTCGTCGCACTTTTCTCTGAAACTGCATATCAACAGCAATTGATATACTTCATCTAGGGGTCCCATACCGCGCTTATTGAATTCAGACTTTTCGCATGTCAACTTCCTTGTTCACCGACTTAGTTTAAAATTTTTGAGTCTTAATGTGAAATAAATATTTTTCGCCACAACTTTTCTCTGAAACTGCATATCACAGCCAATTGATATTTGGTGTATGACTTCATCTAGGGGTCCCATACCTTGCTTACCGAATTCAGACCTTTCACATGCCAACTTCCTGTTGCCCGACTTGTCAATATTTTTGAGTCTGCTATTGTGAAATCAATTATTTGTGCCATTTTTATCTGAAATGTGTATCACAGCCACTTGATATTTGGTATATCTCTTCATTTAGGAGTCCCATAAGCACTTACTAAATTCAGAACTTTCGCATGTCAACCTACTGTTATATCAACCTTAGCAAAAGATGAACAATTCTCTAGGTAGCAGCTATATTTACATGTACCTTAGAGTGGGGGTATCTTCAGTGAGCAGTAGCTCACAGAATCCTTGTCTTGTTCATTGTATCAAGACAATTTTAAGAGAAATATAATAAAAGAGCCCCAGGGGCTATGCCTGACCCCAATCTATCATACATGGTTCACCTTCTATTTTCTTGTTCATTTATGGGTATTGGAAGATGATATAGGTTAACTTTAGTCCATACCTTTGCCTACTGGCACATTGTAAATCCCAAACTTCTACTTCTCTCTATAAAACAAAGTGCTCAGGTGAGCGATGATGCCCATGGGCCTCTTGTCAATCTCATGTCCAGTTTTTAGAGGTGCTCCATGCCAGTATAAAAGTGGAAGGATGGTAGACCAATTTGGTGTTTGGGAATAGTGCATTATATCTCAGCAGGCTTCATGTTATTTCTTCTACAAACTTTTTGCTTAAGAGGCCCTCTGTTTCAAACCCAAGTGTATTATCAAAATGTTTGATGGTGAGTTATACTTCAAGAGTTTCATAATCTTGGGATCTAATTGATGCCACTGGATGAGCATGGCGTGCCAAAAAGGATGTCAACCGGTAGGATAGCTCAAGATCTTTTCCTCTTGGAGTTGATGTGGCAAACTGTCTAGTCCAATAACGTATAGAGGATCCTAGTATTCATATCCATGTCAAAGGACCTACAATTAGTAAAATGTGCATATCTATTGTCTCAAAATTATCTTTTAATGTACTTTAAGAAAACAGGTGATTTCCACTTCTTTTTTAATGTCTTTGTATGGAACCCCTTGTAATGCAGGACTTTTAGGAAGTCTGTAATGCTTCTAGTGAAACATAAGGGAAAATGTAGTTGACCTAGAATGATGAGTGTTGTTTGCCTGCCTGTTTGCTGAGTTTTTGAGTGTGGGATTGTGACTCTTACTTGATTGATGCATGGTAGGACTTGAATTCCTCGGAATTGAATAAAATGGGGGTTACATCATGTGATCTAACACTAAGTTTTGTTAAAATCCTGCCAGTCATTAGGAGGAGTTTTGGAGAACACATTATGGACAGAGACTGGCAGGGTGAAACCTCTCTCTCTCTCTCTCTCTCTCTCTCTCTCTCTCTCTCTCTCTCACACACACACACATTGTTTGTGGGGATATGATGATAACAACAATACCTTGTTTTAAGGTAGCTCACAACACCAAAATTTTAATTAATGATTCGTTGAAGCACCTTTCAAGAAGCACAGTTTCGCCATCGAAAAAGTAATACAGGCTCTCAATTATTTTTATGAATTTCTTTTTATTTTCCCCCGGAATAAATGAAAAAGTTGTTTTCTTTGCAAGAAAGAGATTCTAGAGTCCAAAATTTTGCTGTGATTTGATGTAATATATGAATGTCATATAAAACATGTCTAAAAGACTCAGATATACTATCCAGTTTTTTAAAAAATAAAAATATTTATGAATATTGCAGAGATTCTTGAAAATTTGCTTGAAAAGTGTCGATGACATTGGACTGACACTATGGAAGTAGTGTCCAGCCCAAACAAAATTTTGTCAAGTACGGAAAAAACTACATTAATGTTAAGTTTTAAATATTCTAGTCACGATTACAATAATGTATTCCAATCTTCATCTCAAGCTATAGGTCAATAATTTCTTTCATGTATTTTTTTCTCATCTTGTGACACTCTGGTGTCCTTTTTTTCACTATGTAAAAACACCCTCTTCCTCAACTTCTCTCTCATCCTCCACTTATGTCTCTTCCTCTCAACCTAAAACTTAGCTCTCAATCTAAACACTCTCTCATCTTCCTCTTGTAATTGTTAATATCGGATATTTAATTATTCTTCCTCTGCAACCAATGTTGTAATGTTGGATTATCCGATAAAAAAAAAGTTTTCCGAGTCAAACTGAAGAAAAGATCTCCCAATTTTCAAGTCCCCTGAAACAGGCAGTTTCTTTTCTCCTCATAGCTCTTTAATACAGGTTGTTCCGATCTCCGTTTCATGCTTTTGCCGCGTTTTGCGTTCGGTTAAAAAATTTTGGGCCACAATTGCCATTCTGTAATATAGAGGTGCGCTCAAAGCTAACACTAACGTGCATGCCACGTGACCTGTGTGTATCATACATGCCACATTGCCGCCATTTGGCTCGGTATAAAACTACTTCGGTCGCCGATCTTTTATCGACATCAGCGACCAACAATATAGTAACTGTATCGGAACATTACTATTTTATCGGATAATCCGGACATTACCGACACTTTTCAAGAACTCTGATATTGAAAATATCTATTTGTTTATATTTTTTAAATCTACGGATAAAATATTAAAAAAACATTTCACTTAGAAATAGATATGTGGAGAGAAATATATTTAAAAAAGAAATTGAAATGAAATAGCCAAAATTGAGAAAATATTGCGATTTTTCAAATTTAACCAAGCCATCGAAATTACACAAAAAAGGTCATAGAGAGGCATCGTAATAATAAAACTGGCATTTCCCTTGATGTAAAATGGTTGTACACATTAAATGATTTTATAAAGGGAGAATAATTCTTACGAAATGTTTCATACAGTTACCCAGTAATATGGATTATTTAAGTAATTTCTATCAATTTCGATCGGGATCGGTACTTTTGTTTCTCGGCGGAATAAATATGAAATATAGCGAATATATCTGAAATTAAGACTTTTCATTTCAATTTCGTTTTAAAGTAGCATTTAATATGTATCTTTTGAATTTATACACTGTTGATTTCTTTAAGGAAAATCAAATTAATAACGGTTAAAAATGTAACCATGAAATCTGTCCGGTCAAAATGTAAACAACAAGCAAAAAATAAGCCTCAAAAGACAATGTGTCTTGCAACGTGGTAGTCTAAAATGGAAAAGGAATTGAACGTCATAAACATGCATGCTCCTCCTAATGGAAGTAGAATTCCAAAAGTCACGCTTGAAGGTGTAGTAAAATATAGCTTATATCTGACTATTGCTGAACTGTAAATACAAAAATTATATATGATTATATAGCACATGGCATACTTATGTATGGTGCTTTCTTCTGGTGGTTTTAAATACAGTACCGAATTGCATATACTTAATAGTTCACAAAGAATAAAAAGCCAATTGTGATATGCAATTCGCAAAACCAAAAACATACATGCGCTTGCGCCCTAGCCCCCGCGGGCCACTCCAGCCGCCGCCCTCTGCTATAGCATCTCAGGGGCCCGACTCTTTGTGTTTTTCAAAATAGGTGAGTAATTTATATTCGATTAAAATGAATTAGAACAAAAGTGCTCTGTCCTTTTGTATCTTTTGGTTTTTCAATGTGTAGTTAACGTACGGAAAGCAAACCCTTAGTTAGTCATATGATAGTCGTATAACATCAGAAAAAAAAAAAAAAAAAAAATCCAAAGATTTTAAATTTCAAAATAAAAGATTAACAGCCCCAATGTACAGAGTTAATACTTTTAAAACATTTGATTAGCTACTTTGTTCCGTCTTGGAAAAACCATTGTCTTTCTTTTAACTTCACGTTTAGGTTAGATTTTATCCACTAGTTTAAAAAATAATCAACAAAATAAAGTAGCTCTTCTAAGCTTTGATAGTGTTATACAATAGTTCAGTAAAATATTTTTTTTTTTTCTTACTAAAAAAAATCATAACCTTGTCTCAAGGATAAATTGGTATCTTTTAGGATTTCAGGTTATTTTTGTTTTCTTGTTTGCGATATTTTTCTATGCTTAAATATACTAGATAAAATAATTCCATATCACACTGCACCAATCACCGCCCCCACCCGTCCCCCCACAGCGGGAAATATTGAAAACTAGAAAGATATCTAATTGATTGTAAGCAAAACCCAAAAAAAATTTTTTTTTTTTTTTTTAGGTTTCTACCTTGGAATATTTGCAACTAGGTCTTCCTCCCTGGCGTCTCTCAGGTTGTGCGACGCTTCGTCACTCAGTCTGTTAAACAAAATTGAACATTTTTAACTTCTTTTCTTAATACAAACTAGACACTCCAAATTCTCGTTTTTCAAAATTGGCCCATTGAAGCCATCTTTTGGAACGTAACGAGTAGATGCGGAAGACGGCCATACCACACAATAAAATGTGTAAATGTTCATCACGGGTCTCAGAATCCTTTTAAATACCACCCCTGGGGCCTTGGTGGTGGGCAAAACAGCTGCCCAAAAGGTGACCAAGTTTCAAAAATCTTTCTTAACAACCGCACCAGTCTGAGAGAAACCAATAGCATAGTGAGCTTTTTTAGAGCAGGAAGCCTCTACAAAATTTTTTGTTTATATTTTGTAATTTTTGATCCCCGGGGTAGTCTGACCCAGGCGGGGCCAAACTTGTACTAAGTGTTTATTACATTAAAATTCATTTGAAAAGATCTTGCTAATCTATTGATATTAATGGTGGAAATAATAATATTTGAAGAATAATGACTCATTGTATCAAATTGTAAATTTCATGATTCCCTTTAGGTAGGGGTTTAGTATAGGGTGGGCCAAAACTGGTCATTGATTGACAAAGAGTGTAACAATTGAACATTTTCATACTTCTTCTTGAAACCACCAGTCCAATTCTTTTTCAAATTTTACGTCTGAATTGAAGCCAAATGCCTTGGACAAGGGGCACATCTTATAAATTGTAAATTTCAGTCTTCTTGCACCCCTGGGGCCTTGGGGTAAATTGTGGGCAAAACTGCCCAAAAAGTGACCAACTTTTCAAAATTCTCTTAACAACCGCACATGTCTCTATGAAACACCAAATGCATAGTGATTGTAGCAGCAGGAAGGCCTCTACCAAATTGTATATTTTTTGTAAATTTGGTTGCTCCGGGGTAGGTGGGTTACTGACCCCAGGCGGCCAAAACTGTACATACGGTTTATATATAAAACATGTGAAAGCATCTTCTTAATGCTTATTGATATTAATGTGAAACATTAATATATTTTGAATAATAGAGCCTATTTATCAAAATTATAAATTTCATATCCCCTAGGGTAGAGGTTTTAGTATTTAGGTGGGCCAAAATGGTTATTGATGAAA
>CAJDSM010026698.1:11100-31620 GCA_903981925.1 Ostrea lurida | reverse complement strand
CTATATTTACACTGTGTATATTGATGTTCTAGGTTTACTCTGTGTATAGTGATGTTTTACAGAGTAAATATTGAACTGTATAACATCACTATACACAGACGAAATACAGAATATAAAATATTAGTTGAGCAGACATTGAACCCTGATTACACCAGAAGTGGAATCAGGTGTCTAAGGAGGAGTAAGGCCTCCCTGTCGACACGTCACACTCGCGTGACCCCTGGTTTTGATCGGGTAAACGGAAAAATCCTTATTCAAAATCAGTGTATAAAGAACGGCTTAACAATTGCTATGAAACACACAGCATGTTACCCAATGGCAGGCCATACTGGCAAACTAGATCCCACCTCTGGTGTACCCGGGGATCCTTGTTTGCCCAACTCTTGTTTTGTAGTTTGTTAAGGACTTACGAGATTGATCACTGTTCGTTATCTTTGCCTTTATATCGTTAAAACGACCGTAGAATGTGCGAAATTCTGTCTTTAACTGTTGAAACCGCTGCAAAAACAACTTGTCTGTAAGTAGCCTGCCTTGATTTAAAAATTGATCTTACACAGAACAAGCTCTTGTGTATCGAATTTGAGAGATTTATACACTGTATGCAGGTGATGATGGAATATTGGTACATTAATATGAGAAGTTGACGATGGAGAATTAAGCTGAGATCGTCCCGTTTGTCATAAAGTTGAGTTGTTAGTTTGCCGTTAATGTCTATGTTCAATAGAATATCTACGTACGAAGCAGATATGAAAGACTTTGTGATGTCTTTCATTTCTAGTTCGTTGCGATATATCGAATCAACATATGGATGAAAATTATTATTATCAAAATAGATAAAACGTCGTCGATATAGCGAAGTGTCGAATTGAAATCCTTTGCTAGAGATTTCTTCTTCTCATGTAGAAGCATTTGAATGAATTCTGCCTGGTACATGTAAGAATATAAAAACAGGTCAGCTAACAAAGGAGCACAAATTGTGCCCATGGGGGTTTCAACGGACTGTAGGAAGGCCTGGTCATCAAAAATAACAGAGATATTGTCAATGAGGAAATGTAAATGTAATTGCTAGGTAAATGGAAGAAAAATCCCGAGATACTCCCGAGATACTCATTCTTTGAAAATTCAAGAAAAAGTCAACGAACAAAGTTTCTCTGATACTGGTGACGTATGCGAGTCTTCCAATGACTAAAACAACTGATCCAAGAAATTGAAAGAAACCTAGGGAATACTATGATTTGAATTACCATACCTTTACTGGATTCCGAAATTGCACAAGATCCTTACAAACAAAGATACATCGCTGGTTCCAAGTAAGTGCTCTACCAAGCCTCTATCCTTACTACTAACTAAACTACTAACAGCTGTTAAAGAGTCACTTCAGAGATACTGTTTCCACTACATATTCCAGAAGTGGTGTCAATCAGATGTGGATTCCTCAAAAACTCTAAAGAGCTTATAGAAAACTTCAAGTCACCGAGATTTTTCTAAAATTTACTGCATCAAAACGTATGATTTCTCTCACACTTTATACAACAATTCCTCACGATAAATGAAAATCTAGCTTTTTCAGATAATTGATAATTGCTTTTTGAACAAAAAACGGCACCACAACAAAATACAAGTTTCTGGTCATTGGGAAACACAGATACATATTTTGTCAGAAACCACTCTGATTGCCCACAACAAGTACTCTGAAGTAGATGTTAGAGCAATGCTTGGGTTCTTATAGATGATATTTATGTAGTCTTTGGGGACCTGTCTTCCAACAATCTGTTGGTATTCCTATGGACACTAGTTGTGCACCCTTATTGGCAGACTTATTTTTTATATTCATACGAAAGCAGAATTTGTTCAGAAAACTGTTACGGGATAAAAACAAACAAACTTGCCGTGTCCCTCAACCTACTTATAGGTTATAGACGATGTCTTATCAATTAACAATCATAATTTTTCACAATTATGTCATTTGATATATCCTGACGAACTTGAAATAAAGGACACCACAGAATCTGACAGATGTGCTTCATATTTGGATATTTTACTTAATATTGACTCTAATGGCAGACTGACTACATTATATGATAAACGTGATGACTTTGACTTTGCAATTCTCAACTTTCCTTTTTATGTAGTAATGTACCACTATCACCTGCTATATGGTGTGTATGTCTCTCAGTTGATTCGATACGCAAGGGCATGCCATGTTTGATGTTGCAGGGTTATAAACGAATCTCGTTTAAAGTCATCATTTCGCAAATTCTACGGTCGCTATAATGACCTTGTTTGCGATTACAAATTATCACTAAATCATATGTTGACTGATTTGTTTCATACCCTTTTGTTAGACTGTCATTTTCCTGCTAGATTTGACTACGGGTAACCCTGTTTACTTTGTTTCGACTACGGGCTCACGGCGGGTGTGACGGTCAGCAGAGGATGCTTACTCCTCCATGGCACCTGATCCTGCCTTCGCTTTTGTCGAAGGTCCGTGTTGCCCTAACACTCGATTTTGTATGTGTTTTTTGGACTATGATTACGTTTGATACTTTGTTACTTCGCCATTTTATATTGAGGACCCAAAGCGATTTTAAAAAACATATCAAAAAAGAAATCGACCTGCAGGACAGATGACCTTTTAGCTCTACTAAACGAAATACAAAATGTGGCGTAAAATCATACCATAATTGACCAGCTGAGATATATCAATTTACTACCAAGAGTTTTATATTCTACACATAATTTTGATTGAAAAAAGTAATTAAGATGTAAATAAAACAAACGAATGGAATAAGGTACATTTTTAGCCGTGTTCCATAGCGTAAGCAATGGCCCGATTATAATGATAGCCTGTTTGCACGTAGTAATCCGGAAATGACCCCCAACAACCACCAAAACAAACTTGCACTCTTCATGATCAATCCATCGTAGGTTGTTTTTTTTTATGCAAAATTATTCAAAATCCATAACTCTTTAACATTTCAAACCAAGGTTTGATATTCAAAACATTTGAAAGTGAAGGGATTTTTAGTATTGTAGCGGACTGTATAAGAAAAAACCTGTACTGAGTTAGATTTTCTGGCAATTTTGTAGATCTTGATGATGCAAGTAAAGCAATAGCGGGCGTGGTCAGCACCTGGATTGGTGACAGCTACGCATTACAATTTATCATTTGACTCTGAAAGCAATATTTTGTATGGAAAAGTACCCCCCCCCCTCCAAAAAAAAAAAGGATTTGAACAAATATCTCTTTGGCTTGAAATGTAAAGTTTTATTTTCTTCAGTACAGTACCCGGCTATCAGTACATTCAGTACTTTGATTTCTATTGCCTGCAAGACATTGAGCCTAGCCACAAGTCACACTTGAATCTGTCTTCGTTCAATCAACAGACGACAAGCGTTTCTTAAGCCCCAAATATTCAAGTCTGATAGTCAAATTTGTTTCTCAAAACTGTTCTATTGATATGTACATGTCCTAAACTGAGAATCCTGCAGTAAACCAGAACTTCAGCCGACTGCCATTATGCGTGTAAATAATTCCGCGGATCTGCAGCTGTTTCTATTTCGATAGTATTGTTGATAAATTTCATGGAAAATTGAAATTTGTAACTGAATTATAAGTATTAAATATATAAATCATTTTGCTCATCGAGAAATGAATATAAAAACCAAATCGCCAACTCTTTTTGGCGGCTTTCATAAAGTTTGCTATTCGGTTTTTGTATTCATTTCTGAAAATTGATATATTCAATCCTATAAAAAATAAAAATATGCCGATTTAATGCTGCGCCTTGTGTAAAACCCTTATTGGTTATGTGTTTTTGTAATTTCTCGCGTAATAGGAATCAGATTTGTACTCAGCTACAAACTGAAAAGTACATTAGATAATATAGGCAGGTACTGGTGATATTAGTCCGCGTGATATAGGGTATTTCGACACCTTAGAAGTCGCGATTATCACTTGTGTACAGAATACCGTGACTTAATCATTTGCACGCGGTTTATGGCAGGAGTAATTGGATATGACAATTGCTGCATTTACAGAAAGGTTTATATTTATCCGGTCATAACAATCAAACTGTGGAAAATTGCTCTTTGATTGAAATAGTTATTCACCGGACGGGGAAAAAAACCCTTAATAATAACCCAACGTAGAGAACATATAATTTATTGATTTTCCATGAACAAGGTTTATTACACATTAACAAGAAAAAATCAACAATTCTAATTACGACCACTTAGGATCATCAGATAACGATAACAAGATGGATTGTTGATAACTAATCCAAATCATGATGTATTTCGCATCATCATCACCATCATCATCATCCTTATTATTATGCTGAGGAAGTAGATATAATACGTCTTCTCTTGGCGTTTTATACCTACAGTGAACATAACGTTATTATCGGTGGAATGAAGTCAATAACAGACTATTCGTGGATTCTGTGCCGTTCAAGCAAGTAACCGTTGTGAACACGAACCTGTTGAGGAAAGCTAGAACAATTGCATGAAATATTTGTACAATATATTGGCATTACAAACTTTGAACTACATTTATTCGACTGTGAACACGATTAATTTACACTACATTTTAAATAGTAATATGATGATAGAAATGAGTGTAAACATATGAACAAGTATCACAGATGAACGTGTAACTGAATGTCAACAACTTGAAAGCTGAAATTCTTCTAGAAATTACGGTTGGTTCTGTCTCCCCCCCCCCCCCAATCAAAGCAAGGTGTTCTTTGGAAAGGTTTCTTCTAGGAGATGCTTCTTAACATGATAAAACAATACTTTGTCTCCTTGGATTGCCTGCAAGAACAAAGAAATCTTGTCATACAATTGCTTTAATTACTACAATGTGCCGTCTTTCAAGATACGAAAATTATCTTTGGCATATACTTCAAAGATCATTTTGATTTGCAATTGCTTTGCTCGAGACCATAGGTTTCTGATTAAATCCATGATGTCACAAGTATTTTATTCTCAAACAGCTGTTATTACTTGTAAATTTTTTTTAGGTTTGTGACATAATTGAAAGTGTTGGGAATCGATCATCCATCTGTAGGAGCGTAAGCCATATACGGGCTGCTTTAATCACAAGACTTGCATTGCCTGTGAACCAACAGCTATATATAACATGAATATTGAGTAATATTCTCAATAGTAGACAGTGCTACTCTGCCCAGATATCATTCTATTGTAAAACCATTGGTTTTAAGATTTTTAAAAAAATATAGTATCGAAGTAAACTTCTCGTGTCATTTTAGCCTTTGCGCACGGAAACGCATTTTCGTCCTATTTCAAACTGAAAAACAGTAAATTCTACAATACATGATGTATAGGATATTGAAAAGAGGGTATTAAAATAGGGCCACAGAAAATATATATCTTTGTTGGGGTGTATATCGTTGATGATGACTATAAGTTTTAGGTTTGAAACCCCAACCCGTTACATTTAATTACGGATCCGGAAAAAGAACCTAGGCTAACCGACTTCTGTAGGCTCCAGTCAGACATTGTCAACAATGGAGCATTCCTTCCATTCCTTCATCACTCTGAACTTTCAATACGAGTTCCTTTGGAATGACTTTCAAATGACCCCTTTATCTTGTCAAATGAGGTTTCATATTTTAAACTCATTGTTGGCAAAACAAAAATTACCTTTACTGCACCATATCACAGATTGGTGTACTTAACACCTGCACTAGGAACTTATTATAGGACCCACACACTTACAAGGTGTTAATTTTCTTTCGAGTTCTCGTTTTCCGTGTTTTCTGTCACGTGGTTTTCCCCTAACGATTCTCTGCTGTCCTCATTGCCTTGCGACATTTGTGCTTCCGTCACAACTGGTTTTAAAGCACTGTGTTTTTGTTGAGTGTTTTTCGCATTGAGTCTCGATGACGTATGAAGGGTGCCACTGGTATCATGGCCAACATTCAATGATCCCTGGAACAGAGAGTTTTTAAATGTATTTGTTTCATTATTTACATAGAAATGCATTACATTTTAGGTACATGTACTATTAAGGTAAAGGTTTAGCAGTTAGGTTTATTGATTATTTGTTTGTTTTTCGTTCCGTTGAGAATATTTCACTCACATTGCCAGTGAAAGGCTGCAAATATAGACCTATGCCTAGCACTTAGGGCTTTTAGCAGTGAGAGTTCTTTTGCGTGCCACACCTGCTGCGACACGGGACCTCCGTTTTTAAGGTCATATCCGAAAGACCCGTGATTCTCACTTCTAAATGCCAAACTCTTGGCTGTTCAGTTCAGTTCAGTTTATTTCTCTCACACCACTTAATGGTACATGAGGTTCTGTATACAATATATACAAATTGAAACAATGGCGATGGAGCAATTGCTACCTATTTTAACGCCTTAGGTTAGACGCGGCCGCTCCGAGCACGGGGCTCAAACTCGACCTCCCGATGCTCTACCACTGAGCCACCGAGATCGGTATATAGGTATTGGTTCAACAGTTAGAAAAACAATGTATCTGTACTCTATTGTCATTTCGTTATTTGATTTATCGCTTTTGCTGCCCAGAATTGATTTTCCATATATGTGTGCTTGCCATATATCTTTACATCCTGTCTTGTGTTTATACATGTAGAATACAGAAATGGAATTTAGGATTTTTTGGTCCTATTCTTTGATTCATTAATTCCTTAATATCTGTATTTTTTTAACATTCCTAATATAGCTCTCTTAAGGCCATTGTATTCAACAAAATATGTTTTCGCTTTTGAATTTGTACATTGTCAAATAGATTTCTTACGAAGACGAATCCCTCATTAAAAAAAAAAAGACTCTTTGCTTATTATAATGCGTGGGTTATTCCATATATGATTATTGAGAACTTCTTTGTCTTTTTTAAATAATAAAATTTAAGTGTATATATATCATTTCTAATCACACCTCGTTTGACTTGGGTGAATTCTCTTTCAGCTCTTTATATTCAGGAAGATCTTCTAATCCACCTTCTGCAATCATATTAGTTAAATCAACATCATTCTCGTCAGGAAGTGACGTGATATCTATGGTTTCTTCCGGTTGTTCGGGGACTCGTTTATCTACTGATGCTGATGACAATGTCTTTCCATCGTCTTCCTCAGACGAACTGCTTTCTGTCTTGTAATTTGCCTGGCCTTGTCCGTACTTTTGTTGATAATATTGAGCAAAATTTAACTCTTCGCTTCCCTCTGAAGATTTGGATGATTTGTCGTATTTATTTTTGTAGTAGTCCCCGTCACGTGACTCGGAGTTTTCTTCAGACTCTCCAGATGAATCGGAGGCCTCTGCAAAAACATAATTGTCCCTCTACTTCAAACGCATGTACATATTACAAACTGAAGCTGAATACTTATTTCCGAAAATCAATGAAAATACAACACGTATTAAAGTGTTACTAAACCATTTGAATATCCTCGAGCATTGTGTAAATCGCAATCTTTCTTCACTGCGCGCTTTGGTTCCTACAAAGATTAACACTATTGTTTAAAGTGTAAACAATTCTTCTGATGCTCTTTATTTTAATCTGTTTTAATTGCTATTTTGGTCACAATTAATAAATAATTACCGGTTCTAACTGCTCTGGTGGATACCGAAAGTCCATATTTTTTCTTTCTTCATCTGAAAGGCAAAGAAATAATTTCAGAAATTAATTCTTTATTCATATATATATACTGTATGCATTGTATCAATGAATTGTAAAAATGTTACGAGAATTGGCATTAAAATGTTTGCCTTCGATGCGTTTACCAATTCTGTAATAAAAGCCATTTCCTCGAAATAGCGATGCAGTTGTGAATATCTTAATAAAATCTAATACTACGGATATGTATATGAACTGCAACGCTGCCAACACATTTCTCACACTGCTCGTTTACGTCATGAAAAGTAGGCCGGCGGGAATTGTTGCAGTTCATACACTCGTGTATTTTTAGAATTGAATTCTCCTCTTTATTAACCTTGCAGGATCGCCATGATAATGTCGGGGTGGTCTCTCAGCGTGAGCAGCACCGTCTGCAGTAAGCCGTTCACGCTATCTTCCTCCTCCTCCTCTACATCTTCCTCGTTATCCTCCTCGTGGCTATTTTTGGAGTTTAGTAATTCTTTTTCTAGGCTGACTCCACCTTGATGGTCTTCCACATTTATAGATCTGTCCAGAAACTGACCAATCGTTGGGTTTAGTTTGTAAAGATCTGCTTCCTCCAAGTCCTCCTGTCGTAAAATAGTGTTCATGATATAAAAATATCATATTTCAAGTCGAATTTTTGTTATATCCACTGAAGACATTAAATTTCTGGTAAAGATTTGAATTGAATTATCAGAAATGTGTCGCGTTTGAAAGAAAATTGACGCTGAACATTTGTTTTATAATTATACTTGCCTCCCCTTTTACTTTATGTTCTACTGGCGCTCCATATGAAACTGCAATGAGAATATAGTCATTTGCCTGAGTAAGCCTGAAGGAACGCTCTTTCTTTGTAATGACTTGACATTCTTGCTTAGACAAACAACCCTTAAGGCTAAATAATTCAATAGCGTCTGATGGTCCCGACCACTGCACTGTTTTATTGTAAATTAACACATACGTATTGATTTCCAACATTAATAAAACTACCAGAGTTTTACATTGGCAAGTAATTTGCATTATAACCTTGAATAGAAGCGACTTCCAGATTAAAAAAAAAGAAGAGAAAAACGAAAAATACGGTGGTATATTTAAGACACACAAATATTTTTGCTAGGCAAATATTATGCGAGAGCTCAGCTTATCATCTCTAGCGCTCGATATAATTATCTCATGCGTTAGAAATATTCCATTGTTCGCTAGATTTGATATCTCGGATTCTCGAAATACTCTTTCTTTCACTCGACTCGACGCTTGAGATATATACTCTAGTGTTCGCTCAGCCTAATATCTTGGCCGATTTACCTAAAAAAAAAAAAAAAATAAATAAATAAAAAAAAAAATAAATAAATAAAAACACTTGCGCTCGATATATATCATCTCGAGCGCTTGATTCAATTTTAAAATCTATTATTTATTCATTATATGTTCAAAGCATGATAAATACAATTGTGTATATTGTTTGCGGGTCAATGAGCGGTGATATTTGACTATTGTTTTGTTTGAGATTGTATTATTACTGCAGGCTCCACTGTATGCTATTTCAATGATATATTAACAGATAATTACAGTCAAACCTCGTTATCTCGAATTCGATGGGACTGTGGAAAAACACATTCGAGATAGGATTCGATATATCGAAGGTAAAATACTTAAAGATTTATTAGTGGCTGGGACTTTCGAATCACTTCGACATAGCCATGGTATTCGAGATATCAGAGTTCGAGATATCGAAGTTCGACTGTAATTAAATGGCACTTCAATTTGAACATAAACAAATTAAATTTCAAAATAAATGAATATAAAAGAATACATTTTTAAGTTGTTTATTTTGGAGGAAATATAAAAATCATTGAAAGCAACAGCGCAATTCCCTATAATAGCAGAGTATAGAAACCACCGCCACGCGTCCATTGTTTTATATCGCAATGCAAACAAGCTAGACCTCTTTTTATAACTGAAATATACATGTAGTGTTATATTTCCACTCTGTGTATTACATAGATAGAAATTGTTATGTTTCTGCAGATATTGAGAGAGAAATTCAATAATTACGTACACACTAAATCTGATGCTTTTTTTTTTTTTTTTTTTTTTACACGATCCATGTCTCAAGTGTAGACAAATATAGCGCTGTACAACGAAAATACGATATTTTTTAAAATGATATGCTTCAAGTCGGTTGGAAGATCGATCGTGATTTCGTCGAACGCACGATGTAATATATCGAACACTCGAAATAATTTTTGCCTATTTGCATTTCTTAAACCCAACATCGTAGAATAAGGAATCATTTATCAATTTAGTCATTTATTTATTTAATACATCTTTATTACTGAAACAACTACATGTTGTTAACGACATTTTGCTGCTAGTTTATAATTTTATCAAGTGAGATGTATTTCTTTCCTCCCTGTCCTCCCATGGTTTCCACTGATTGAATTGTCAAAACAGAGTTCGACGATATTAAAATGATATAAATCGTGTTTCCTGCAAAATTCTCAATTCTGAGAAAAGTCACAAGCTATTTCTCTTCCAGATTATTCAGAATGTCCGTGTTAACATTTTAAAATAAATCCAGTCATTAAAAATGAATGAAACAGCGTGAAGATCCAAGGAACTTCAGGCGTTGCAAATATCAATGAAAAATTATTAAACTAAAAAAAAAAAAAAAAAAAAAAAAAAAAAAAAGCCATTTAACGCAGCATATTTTTTTAAAAAGATCTTGCGCACCCAAGATTTCCCCAACATGACCAATCAGCATCGTTTAAACAAAATTGTGAACTGTTCCACTATCAGAATACTAGTACATTATTAACTTAATATTTTTATTCCTTCTGTAACCTTGATCCCCATTTTCAAATTCATCTTAAAAATGACGTTGAATTTCAAAAAAGTTATCTTTGGTTTTTTAGGTCTTACTACTACTTGTGACCTTGACCTTTTTATTCTCAACCAATGACCCCTGACCTAACTGCTATACAGAACAAGACAGAAGGGTGAAAACGCGTACAGTAAATTCGTGAACGCACACAAGCATCTCTCTCTCTCTCTCTCTCTCTCCTCCTCTCTCTCTCTCTCTCTCTCTCTCTCTCTCTCCTCTCGTCTCTCTCTCCTCTCTGCTCATTGAGTTGCGAGGGGATAGTAATTAACTACGTCAAATTGAAATTTTATGCCCGACCGAGTCAATTCTTTATCACTGCCATTTTATCTTTATCAAGATGGCATGGTGACGCATTTTGACAGAAAACATGAATGAGGAATCCATTTTTCTCCCTCGGAACAAGGGCTATTGGAACTGTCATTGCCTTTTAATGTTTCATTTCCTGTTTCTGGATTTGATAAACCAGGGTCCATTAACAAATAAAGACATGTGTTTGGACTTGATCTGTGTATGTAGAAAGAAATGTTGAACATTTAAACCGAATTTCATTTGAAAATGTTTCAAAAAGAGAATAGAAATTATTGTTTTTCGTTCGTTACAGCTTGTTTGCGTGGAAGGGTTTTGTCGATAAGTATAGCTCATCAATTTGAAACTTAAAAAGAGCACCCTATTTAATTTAGGAAATCACACCGACCAATGTAACATTTCACGGAATTTAGGTACAGTCCATGTTGTAAATCTCGTTTTATTACTCTGAATTAACTTTGAAGAACACCACTAAAGCAGCCCGCTGAAACAGAGAGATTTTTGACGAAATCTGATTAGGGATAACGTCGAGAAGAAAATGGCCCAAGTAAATCTAATGCATTCAGAATAACTATACCGCTGTCTTCATTGACGTGGCCATTATCACCGACGCCGTCTGCGGTTTGCAGAGGGGGAATATAAATTGCTGGTTATTCTAGGGTCTTAGAGGTTTATTGCGATCAAGTACAGGCGACCCTGGATATCTCGAAGTCCACGCTGCATCACAACAAAACGTCGAGAGATCAAGAGCCCCAATTTCAGAGATTTCCAAAGATCAACACCCTCATCAACCAATTAATTTTAACTTTAACAATAACGGGACACACGTGTACATGCAAAGTTATTTAGTTTTGTCAGGTAAATTGTAGAAATTTTGAACTATTTTGATAAAGAATAGCACGGTTCATCATGATTGTTCTCCAAGCAGAATATCTGATATCTGATCATAGACTAACTCATCCCCAGACTGGGACATTTGGTGAGTTTCTTCCCGTTTTTCCACAGACCATTTTGTTTACATAATTTATTACTTTCAGGTAGATCTTATTTAAGCCATAGATGGAGATGATTAGTACTAACAAACACCCGTGATCCTACATCCTACAAGCACACCTCATTACTGAACGCATGCAAAACAGAACCGCGCGGTATGTTGATTGCTAATGACCAAATGCTTTTATCTCCATCAGATGAAGCATACATGGTATTGAGGACGGATTTCATTTTATATTAAAGTGTTCATTGTAGAAAGATTTACGCCTAGGAATTTTTTTATTTTCAAAAAATACTATTATTCTCGGCCATATGTTTTTTAAATTAATTTATTTATGAAGTACCAGCAATGTCAATGGTCTGTTGAAACTGAGTGCTGAGCACTACACTATTAAGAACTAGATGTGTCGGTGCGACACGAATGCCCCCGCCTACACAGTGAAGTCTAATGAAGGAATTCGTAAGGGTGAAATTGAAAGTTTTCATATGCATGAACTGTGGCGTATCCATATATCAAATTTTGAGTTGAATGTGTGCAAGCGTTGCAGAGAATAATGAACGGAAACGGAAAATTCTGATTTTTTCTAAGTTCAAGAGGCTAACTCTGTCAAAAATCATGGACCATGACTAACTTCGACTTGATCTGCAATTCCTGTGACATATCCATATACCAAATTTGAGTTGAATGTGTGCAACCATTGCAGAGATAATGAACGGAACGGAGAAATTTCTGATTTTTTTCTAAGTTCAAGAGGGCAACTCTGTCAAAAATCATCGGACCATGACCAACTTCGAACTTGACCTGCATATTCCTGTGACATATCCATATACCAAATTTGAGTTGAATGTGTGCCAATCGTGCAGAGATAATGAATGGAAACGAAAAATTTCTGATTTTTCTAAGTTCAAGAGGGCTAACTCTGTCAAAAATCATCGGACCATGACCAACTTCGAACTTGACCTGCATATCCTGTGACGTACATCCATATTACAAATTTGAGTTCGAATGTGTGCAACCGTTGCAAGAGATAATGAACGGAAACGAAAAATTTCTGATTTTGTTTCTAAGTTCAAGAGGCTAACTCTGTCAAAAATCATCGGACCATGACCAACTTCGAACTTGACTCTGCATATTCTTGTGAACAATCCATATACACCAAATTTGAGTTGAATGTGTGCAATCGTTGCAAGATAATGAATTGAAACGGAAAAAATTTCTGATTTTTTCTAAGTTCAAGAGGGCTACTCTGTCAAAAATCATTCGGACCATGACCAACTTCGAACCTTGACCTGCATATTCCTGTGACGTATCCATATTACAAATTGAGTTGAATGTGTGCACCGTTGCAGAGATATGAACGGAAACGAAAAAATTTCTGAGTTTTTTTCTAAGTTCAAGAGGCTAACTCTTTGCAAAAAATATCGGACCCATGACCAACTTCGAACTTGACCTGCATATTCCTGTGACGTATCCATATACCAAATTTGAGTTGAATGTGTCAACCCTTGCAGAAGATAATGAACGGAAACGAAAAAAATTCTGATTTTTTTCTAAGTTCAAGAGGGCTAACTCTGTCAAAAATCATCGGACCATGACCATCTTCGAACCTTGACCTGCATATTCTGTGATATTATCCATATACCAAATTTGAGTTGAATGTGTTAACCATTTGAGAGATAATGAACGGAAACCAAATGATGACGGAAGGACGGAATTGGACGGAATGACGGAAGTGACGGATGACAGAATGACGGAACAGGGTAACACTAGTATGCCCCCGGCCATTTTATGGCGGGGGCTTTATGGCGGGGGCATAAAAAGTCACAAAGTCACATTGGTGTCTAATTCTTACTAATTACTTTGTACACTCTCTCTGTCTTTCTCTCTCTTTCTGTATGTTTGTTTCTGTCTGTCTGTCTCTTTATGTTTGTCTGCCTCTGTCTGTCTGTCTGTCTCTCTCTCTCTCTTTGTCTCTCTATCTCTCTCTCATTGTACTTGCACTTGTTACACTGACAAGTCAGTTGGCTTAATGCAATATATACATGTATATAAAAAATGAATGAAAGCACACTAACAGTACTTCCGTCAATGTACTTTTTATTGTAGAAGGATGACATAACACAAGTTCCCCAAATAGTAATTTTGTTTGGACCTGGCTCAGTATTCTTCCAAAGTCTTTTCTGATTGGTTTGACCTGGTCCAGTATTCTTCCAAAGTCTCTTCTGATTGGTTCGCTACGTGCACTATCTGGATCCTTACTGCCAGAAAAAAAAATTGGCACTAAAAGGCCAAACCGCTGCTTTTCGAAATATGCCAAACTACATGCAAAATGCATCTCTGACAATTTTTACCATCATTCTAAGATGCAAGAAACCAGAATCAGCATAATCTTGGCATTAGTGTCCTTCACAACGAGTCGCTCTCAAGTCAATAATCTTTCATTCTGCTTATCATGGCAAATCAAAACGAATACTATATATATACTAGTAACCCCAACAAGGAAGTTGTTCCATTCATTGACAAACCCAATGATATTTCATTGGTTCAGACAAGCTTAATTCTATGCAAGTAAATTACTTGTGATATATTTGTAGTAATGGACAGAGTACAAGGGAGGGGAGGGAGAAGGGGGTGAGAGAAACAAAAAGAACAGAGGGGGAAAGGGAGGGGTTAAGTGGAGACTACTCCCAATCCCTATCCTCATAGTTATAGGAGAATACTTCAATCAATGAAAATGCCTTTTAAAATTAAGAAAAGTAACTTTGGTTTGAATGACTCCGTAGAATAAACACCTTACATTTTCTCGCTTGCTGATTCGTTACTTCACTGTGTTCTCTGCATTTTAAGGATTCCTTGCCAAAGACGTGAGGCAATAGTTCGAACACCGAGACGAAATTGTGTTTCGTATACAAATCAGTAACTTGTAATGAAAACGTTAAATTATTATCTAAAATCGTACTAGCTGGGCTCAGGGATCAGAGTCTTGAGTTCGAGTCTTGATTGTGGCATGGCTGCGGTAGATCTATGCTGTAAAAATGGGTACAATCTAGTGATTGCTCCTTTGCCCAACGGTCGACATTCAGAAGTGACAGTCGCGGGTCTTTTGGAATACTTTTTAAAGCCGAGGTCCTTATCCCGGCAAGCGTTGGCTTGATAGGAATGTCAAAACTAGAGCATGTAACCTACAGTTGGTGACGTCTCAATGTGAGCAAAAACATTGAACAAATCAACAAACAAACAACATTAGCTGAAGAAACAACAAACCAAGAATGAGTTATCTTCTGACACGAGTTGAAGAAACACCGAGCCATTAAAACAAAGCAATTTCTTAACTAAGTAAATCATCATCATCATCATTCCAAAAGGCGGACAAAATAACAATGAACATCACAGGTAGCTAGATCTATATATCAACTATTTACCGACTTGCACGGATGTTGGTCTGAGGAAACCGGAGAAAAGTCACGTGTCCGAGTGGGCACCATAACATCCCACTGCCGATCTAAGGGATCAAACTCGGGTCTCAGAGGTGAGGAGCAAGCGTGGTCATCCTTACACTACCCGACACCCTTATCACAGAGAGCATTCCCACATAACGTGTTGTGGTCATCCTTACACTACCCGACACCCTTATCACAGAGAGCATTCCCACATAACGTGTTGTGGTCATCCTTACACTACCCGACACCCTTATCACAGAGAACATTCCCACATATTAACGTGTTGTTTTTATACAGAAAGGATATCGTCAACTTTACAATTGAATGAAAAAAAATCCCAACAAATAAAAAGCTAACGTAAAGGAGTATAAGTATTAAAAGGTAAAAATGAAAACTGTTGTAATCAGTGAAACGTCTTCTAAAGGAAACAAAAGATAAAACTGTTGAAATTAATGATATGATACTAAGAAAACGTAAATATACAAACATCTTCTAAAGGAACATAAGATAAACAAATAAGTTTGTGTATTCACATCTTTATCTCATGCCTGTGTTCAAAAGTCAAAATTAGAATTATCACGTTTCAGTAATTACAAATTCTTCATATAATGATTCATTACAAGGTTCACGATCCGCATAATATGAGATAAGGAAATATAAGCAGAGTCGCGGTATCGATTCGGCGATCTTGCATACCAACGAACATGGATAAAGGCTATCGAGGACTGTCTATAATGAGCAATCGATTTCCTAATTCTTTCCGTTTATTGTTTTCTTCACACACGGAGACTTATTACTAGCACTTAAAATGTATATCAATTTGATTAGATGTGTCTATACATGCCGCGTGCAGAAGATATGCATTCATAGAATGACACACCCTATTCTGTTGAGAGAAAATTGCATTTTATAGCCAGCAAAAAATAAATTCTGGTATAGTCGAAAATTATTCATCCATCAAATGGAAAACTGGGACACAATGATCGAAGAATCCGCAAAGCCGGTTGTAATCTTTAACACCTTTTCCCTCAATCTTGACTGAAATTGACAACCATCACATTTGATTGACTGCATTCTTAAACATGTCTGTTTTGCTTCCAACATTTTAAAGAGATGAAGGCTTTTCGTTCCTGTGAGAATCACGCGATAGAACACGTACTGACAGAGAATTCTTCATAGGGAGTAAGACTACCAGTTCTTCCCCAAATGCACGGTTTTTAAAGGAATATTGGGTAAAGCACCGTATACATGTACTAGTAACCAAGAAATTACCGCTTTTGTAGATAAGATGGCATGGGCTATATTGGTAGACTGCAGAATTCAAATGCAATTACTGAATGATTGTATATTAAAGTATGATTCAAAATATCTTTTAGTGAACGTAGTGTGTTTTGGTAAAGGGACATTAGGTGACAAAGTCATGTAAATTGTCGATTGTTACCAGAATGACTAAAATAGTTTTACAGTACATAAAAATCAACACTGACACATCTTTTAAAACAATCATACTGATTTTTGCTTTGATTGTGGTGTGTAAATTTTGTGGGATTTTTTTAAGGAGTGTATTTCATTTTTCGATTTCCCTTTTTCATTCCTAGTCTAGATTGTACATTTTATATGTTATGTTTCGTTCTTCATTTTGAGAGGAGATATAAGTTTCGTAATGTAGCGTATTTTGAAACTATGTATTTCTGGTGGTTAGTCATGATAGACTAGCTTTGGGCCAAAATCCAAAGCTATCAACTAGAAATTTCTCCACGAAACACTCTTATCTCAATTTTGATCCATCTATTTGCAGTATGTACAAATAATCGAAATAATTCCATTTCATGCATAACACGAAGAATTTTATGGATGTAGAGGGGGAGAAGTGTGGTGCCGATACTTTGCAACAGGGGGGTTCGGGTTTGATTCTCGATCCCGATGCCAATTCAAAGAGGTAGTGATTGTTTCCGTCATTAAAGCGAAAGTCACGTGTCTTTCGGATAAGGAGCAGAGTAGCCAGACATAGGTCGGAATTTGAGGCACTTGTTGCACTGGTAAAATCTGCGAAATGCTGACTTTAATTGACACTATTGAAACCTCTGTAATATCACCATATTTGTCAGAAACATGCCTCGATTTAGAAACTGAACACATGCAGAAAAAACACTGGCATACCGAGTCAGTTGAGAGGCATAAACACCTTTTGCAGGTACGTGTAATGATGGAATGTTGCTACATGAAATGTAGGAAGTTGACGATGGAGAAACTGAAGTCATCCCGTTTGTCATAAAGTTGACTTGTTAGTTTGCCATTCACATCTATGTTCAATAAAATATCAAAGTATGAAACAGATGTGGAGGACTCTGTGGTGTCTTTTGATTAAGTTCACTGGGATATATCGAATCGACATAGGGATTAAAATGACTTTTACTAATAAGCAATGTCGTCAATATACATTGTATCTAAATGTTGAAGATATTTTTTCTTCTCATTTAGAAGGTTTTGAATAAATTCTCCAAGTAAGATCTTAAATGTGTATTTTACGTCTAAATCCTGGAGTCTATATATCCTTACATACAGGATCTGAGGTGAATACCTCCTGGAGCAAGAATTGTACATCTGGCTATTTAATTTTGCGAAGTTCTGGGCCGCTGTATACATGTATATTTGATGAATTTTTCTCCCTCTTTTGAAGTATGACGTCAGAGAAACAAGATCGATAACCCATTTAGTGAAAATACTATTTACATGCAAATCAAACCCAGAGACTTTATCTAATTATAGGACAAATGGCTCTAAACTAAGTTGAGAATTAAATGTAATGAAAGGGCCAGCGTCCTTCTTGCAATACAGCCGACGTCCAGATGAAAATTTTAAAAAAAAAATAGAAGACGATTGTGTATGGTACATCATGGGTAATTAATCACTTTTAATTAATCACTTTTCTAGAACAGGGTATCTAGAAACCTCATTGTGGACCCGCGCCATTACAGTACATGACTCTTTGTACTCTGAGCTAATGCACTGCATGAGGGGAAGCTAAGGGACAATCAATGACGTAGGTTGCTTATGGCAGTGGTCACGTTCGCCAAACACCTCTACAGTTCTCAGTGTCCAGAGTCTACGGATTATGACACATTAAATTGAAAATGTCTAGGTTTTGTCAAATAGAAGCACACATGACATTGATACCGTGAGCGTAATAAATATGCACTGTCATAGTATAAATGTATATAGTCTTTGCACACCCGACATAGTTTTTTTTTCCTCACTAGCACTATTTGAATTTGCGGTCAATATTTCTGTATTTTTCTCACAAGTGTACTATTGGGGAAGTATGTCATTTTCAATTTTTCATGTTGTGAAATTCTGTTGACCATGCAAGGTTTGTCTCTATCCTTTAAGCCTGAAATCGTGCTGTCGGTCATCACGGAATATTGTATGGGAATTGATACAAACAATGGTTTTCGTATATTTATCTATATAAATATTTACATTTTTAATGTGTTTGCCGCCCCGTGGGGATCCGGGATAGAATAGGTCCGCAGTACCCCTTGCTTGTCGTAAGAGGAGACTGAATGGGGCGGTCCTTCGGATGACACCGTAAAAATCAAGGTCTTGTGTCACAGCAGGTGTGTCATAATAAAGATCCCTCACTGCTCAAAGGTTCTAAGTGCCGAGCATATACTTACAGCCCTTCACCGGCAATGATGACGTCGCCATGAGTGAAATATTCTCAAGAGGGACGTAAAACAATATATATAATCAATCAATAAATGTGTCTGCCTATATCTTTACAAATTATTATGAGAGACATTTCTTCATGAACGCTCTGCAGTTGTACATAATACGCGTATTAATACAGAACTACTTTATATATAAGTAGTATGTCTATCTTAACAACTGGAAATTCCAACACAAATGAAGCGTCACAGCCCATTTTGGGGGAAATGAAAATTACTTTTAAATTTTGTTATTTTATTTCTGCAACGCGTATTTAAAGGTTTTTAGGTTTTCTTAACGCAAAATAAACTTTGTTTTATTAATTTAGATTATGTTAAATACATTCTCATCTTGTATTAGAAATATCAGTAAAGGAGAGGACAGATCATATTTATAGTAAATTATTAAGCAGGTAAGTAAATGTAATTACTAGTACACAGTATGCGATGGGAAATCCAAAAGTACATATTTGCAAGCTAACGAAAGATATAGCAGTGTATTGACAAGCACATGGTTTTATATATACTTTTTTTCTTATTTAACTATTTACATTTTGTATAGGCCTAGTTAATCTGTCAGAGTACCCAGCCGTTTAAATAATTGTACTATATTTACCAAGATTCATACACACATAGTTTAAGGTGGAATGCTACACCAGAGAAATTTGATGTGGATGAAAAGTAGAGGATATGTTAAAAATATTTTGAAAATTAAAAAATTCAAATTCCCTCTATTTGGAAAAAAAAAAAAAACAAAAACAAAAAACAAAACAAAACAAAAAAAAAAAAAACAAAAAAAAACAACACCCAAAAAAAAACCCCAAGGGGGGAACCAGTTAGGTAAAAACCAATTTGATTTTTTTTTTTTAAACCCCTGCTGGAATCGAACCCGCGATAGGCAACGCGCTAACCTACTGAGCTAATCAGAGCTACTCAGTTAGGCATTTACCTTAAAAAATGAATTGACATATAACCCTGATAGTGATATTTTTATCCATGTTTCAAAAGGAAGTCAGCCATTATGGCGGTGAAGAGATCTACCTTAAAACAATTACATGCATCATCTCAACTGACAAATGGAAGATAAAACCTTGGAAGTGTAAATACATGACAAGTATATTTACTTGAAAAGGAACTGTTATAGTCTTAAAAATGAGATGCAGAAAAGACGAAACTTTTGAAATAAATACCTTTATTGATATTTCGTAGAAATATTAAGATGACGAAGAGTTCTTTATACAGTATTATATTTCCCTCCTCGAAACACGTGATATCTGCACATGCGGGACAAAAGTTGTCTTAATCGGCTAATGTGTCTGGTATTGGTGTCAAATTCGATTTTTTTAAAAAGGGATTTACACCTCGTTTCTTGTTCATACGTGACAGACAGATTTTGAAGAAAGTTCGCGCCTGTCCACTTTTAAAAAATAACGACATTTAATTTTTGCGTTGCTTTGAGTTACTCTCACGTGACCTAGCTATTGCTATTGCCGCGGTCGTACTCATGCTTCTTTCCAATTCTTTTTAAATTCTGTATGAAACATT
>CAJDSM010026698.1:0-11075 GCA_903981925.1 Ostrea lurida | reverse complement strand
TTTTGGACAAGGTCGTCATATATTAAAATTTTCCATCATTCCTTCATCCTTTTTGGTCAAAACTTCATGATGCGTTTTGTGCGGATGGGGCATCCATTACAGGTTTCCTTGTACACCGATGGTGTATGTTATGGTGCTGACAGGTAACTGTGTGGAATAGGACAAGGTAATGGCAGGTATCTAATTACTCACTTAACCTTTTTATTTACAGCAGCCAACATCGATTTACCAGCATACTAATAAAATACTTATTTCAAAATGTCTTCAGACTGAATAAAATTTTGCACTGAATACCCTTAATTCATTTTGAATGCTTTTAAATATAGACATGCCAGATAAAAAAATATATTAAACATTTGAATATAATAATTGTATATTTTTATTATTTAGAAGGCAGATGTAAAGGTAAAAATGTGATATGTATATATTCTTAAAATGGTGATGGAATAAGTACGTGGGAAACTAGAGCGCAAGAGCCATTCCCGTAATTACAGGAACTGAATGGATTATGATACCGAAACCTTATAGGTGCATCCTTGGGGTCAAACTTGCAGGTATCCAGTGTTAGATGTAAAGGTAAACAGTCAAATAGCATCATCTCGAATGCTAGTGATACTTATGTAAAAGCGGACAGACTTTTATCAAAATTGATCCCAAAGGTAGGGATCTGTGTACCAGGTTGGGGCTAAAGTTTCATAGACGGCGAAGCCCTTTCACGGGCCAAAGGGACCTTGAGTAACACGTATACATGTATATACATGTTTAAAGGGAAAATATTTAAGGAATGGCTCTAATTTTGGGTCTTATCATACGAGTCTAACCTGGTTAATAAAAATGCGATAACATGACCAAAACTAGGTGTATACTCGTATATTATGCCCCAACTTTAATTATTACAGATTAATAAACAACTACAAACATTTTCCTTGCTTTTTATTTAGTTGTTGAAATTGCAAAAGTAGTTCGGCTGCTAGTTGTCAGGGTGTGTCCCAATACCAAGCCAGGTTATACAAAATACTTGCGTTCCCAACTTGAAATTTACCAATCAGAGCTAAGGAGAGACAATAAGAATTAAATTATATAAAACTAATTTTTTAAAAACCAAAACATACTTATGGAACTTGAAAAGTTTGGTTAAAATATGGTGTTATTTCAACGCAAGCACGTGGACATATATTTCTCCATTTCTGAATCTCGTTTATCCAAGTTCACGTTGCTCCGAGATGTTACATAATTCCGTAAAAACCATGTACACCATATTTTCTCAATCATATTAATCCGCGGTACCTAGTCATATGCTGTTAATATGTATAGCATATATTATGCAGTGTCTAATTTGCATGGATACTTCAGCTTACATATGCAAAACAAGAAGATATAATGTGATTTCGCAGTCCTTTAGAGCTAGTGATATTTTCAACTAATACCCAGGTGATCTATATATATAAAGGCTCTTGTTTAAAAACTATTTGGTCGTTTTGAAACTGTAACGCTATTTCAGTCATGTAAAATATGTTATCTTTCTGCCTGCCGTGGAACTTCAAATGTCAATATTAACAAAATGTCATATTGCTCACTACAAAAATACACAATTCAAAAACCCCGTTCATTTCGAAAACGTCGTGTTTGGCAACATACACCTTTGATCTTAATAGCCCTGAATAAATATAGATGTACGGAATCTATTAACAAAACCTTCAAAACGATTTTGCAGACATGGAATCGGTTACAAAGCACAAATATTTTCACGACAGATTGCTTGCCGTCAATACGAAGACCACGGGTTGGCGCTTTATCTGATGTTCATACACAAATATTGAACAACCAACATAGAAACGAACAATTTCTGATACTTGTAACATCCAATAAAAAAAATACACAACAAAAGTCTCCACAATTCTGCTATGCTACTGCTCGTGTCCAACAATAAAAGTATTTCTTTTCGTTTTTTATCTATAGACTATGTCTCAAATTCTAACTCTGTTCTTCAAGCTGTTTATCACATTTCCTAATATTCCTAATATTCTGCATAATTTCAGCTTTTATGATTTTATAACCCGGGAGGGCCGGGCTAACAAAAGGTTTATCTTGCTGCCAATTCCATGCAGAATTAAATAGAATATTGTTCGAATATGGAAATTATTGCCACATCCTGGTTTTCATATTAAATTCATGACTCCTGCAATTAGGAATCTTCAAGAGAACAAGAGAAGTTGATAGCGTCAGAAGGACATACCAGGGCTGCGTTCAAGATCGTAGCGGCTAGCCTAGCCACTAGGCTAGAAATCTAGGTATCTTGAACGCACTGTATGAATAACGCTTGTTATCGCTACGTCAGGGCTAGCCTAGCATGCCGTTCAAGATCGTAGCGCTACCGAGCCCTACGTAGCCGCTACGATCTTGAACGCAGCCCAGGCTTTGGTAAAAGAGATTTGGCCTACTGATGTTGATAGTAGATTCTAAATTGAATGCAATTGCTTTGTAACACGTATCTTTGATTGCTAATGCACTGAGATTTGAGCATGGTTACATGCAAGTCGGATCATCTCTCGTCAATTTCCGTCATATAATCGTTATCGCAGAAATTAAGCAGTAGTCTTACGATTGGGTTACTGAGCGTTAACGATGACTTGGAAGCTTTCGATTAAACGTCAAAGCATAAACATTTCAATAAAAAATAGCAAAACACAACAAATTGGTAAACATAAAGCAAAAGTTGCATTTAGAATGGGGGAATTAAATACCTTCTCAATGTTGTGTGATGTTGCTGACCGTAATGCGCTGCAAACCCTGAGTTTTACCGGTCGACCGCGTAAGTGGCGCCGGTATACGATGTTTGGTAATCGTTAAAAAGTCAGCATTAAGCTGGTCGCAAATCACAAATGAGAAGGTAGAATTATTCCCTGATATATCTTATTCCCCTTGCTAACAGGAAGTACCTCACTCGTGGGCGTATCAGAAAACCTATAGTGACGTCACTGAGTGCAACCTATACTGACGTCCCTGGATGCAATCTATACTGACGTTATTGATATGAGTGCAAACTTATACTGACGTCACTGAGTTCAACCTATACTGACGTCACCGAGTGCAACTAAAAGTATGCAAATTGGTTCGGGAGTATTAAAAACGTCCTTTTTATGAATGAATTATAAGGTTTCTTAGTCTTGTTGTATAAGGAATGAGGAGAGAGGAGAGAGCAGAGAGGAGAGGAGAGAAGAGCAAGAGAGAGAAGAAGAAAAGAGAAGAGAGAGAAAGAGAGAAGAGAGAGAGGAAGAGATAGAGAGAGAGAGAGAGAGAGAGATTTATAACTATATCGCATGATTTGGGATGCTGAGGACTAAAATGGAGCCTTGTTTTTGTATTGATTTGGATTATTTCAGATCAACATCAGTCTGCAAATGTCAACATAAAACACATTGGATACGGAAACGTGATCGATGATAAAAATCTTCCAAGAAATCCATCAGCGCTTAATTCTTCATTAATCAATTTGATTTTGAAATTAAAGGATCTCCATAAAGCTCCCATATCATTGATATCAAGAGCTGCTATTACCCAAAACATGCCATTGAAGCAGATACTAAAATGGCGATGTGTATATTGATTGCATGACTGAAATTAAATCAAGAACTTGGACGACATATTGACACATAAGCTTAATTGAATACTTGCAGAAAATACCCGTAGAAATCATTTAGAGCTACGTTTTATTTATAAACTTGTGACCATTAACTGTAGACAAATAATTACGACTTAACGCATGTTTATTCACACTCGATTACTCCCCATAATTTGTCATTAATATCATTGATGAACCAAAGATTTTGATTGTTATCAGAATCCGGCCCCTCTCCGGCGTGCGTGCGCTCCGAATTTCTCTGGAGGCTATTAATCAATAGTTTCCAATGACCATTTGCCAGTTTCACATGACACCATTAATTCCACTTACAAAGTAACAACAAAAAGAGGTTTAACTTGACAGCTATGAAGTATCGTTAAAAATATAATCATATATTTTGTATACATCAATAAAAGAAATATAATCATTTGTACACAGAAGGTGTCTGTTCAAAATTTCGCTGCGTACACGTATATGATTCCTTTTAATATATCTATAGGAATTTAGTACTGTATCATAAAAATATTCTGAAGTGTTTCTGGATATAATATGGCATGCAACAGGTTCAATTCTTGGAACAATTTTTAACTCTTAAAAGGAACATGGACACGTTTTGGGAACTAAAATTGTTCAAATTTTAGAATCTGCCAATTTTTGACTGTGTTTAAGAATCACTTATGAAGTTATTTCTAGTGGGTCAGGCAAAAATCTGTTGAGCTAACAAGTAAGATACAGCGCTTACAAATCTTTCGTCTATGTATAACAAGGCTTCGTAGCCATTCTTATGTTTACAAAAAGATGCTTCGTAAAAATATCTATGTTTTACAAACATATTATGTAGTTGAGAGAAGCACTAGAACATTGTTTAATTGTGTTTAGAATGAACTTCTAATTTTGAAAAAAAAAAATCTGCTTTAAATGGAGACGTTTAGTATGCATATTCAATATATGTTAAGTTAAAATCATAGATCGGGCCTTGTTTACATAAACAAAGAATTGTATAGTGGCTGTATCTCAGTTGGAAGTCAACAGAGGACGTTAAAAATTTTGCTGACCAATAGAAATACCTTAGTCAAGCATTGTAAACATTAAAATTGGCAATCTAAAATTTGAACATTTTTGGTTCAAAACGTGTCCATGCCCCTTTAAGCTACATGTAAGAATGCTACAGTGATATCGTTATTTTTTAAAGTAACTGTGGCGCACATTTCCTCTGGAAGACGCACACAGGCAAATCATATCACATTACATTTACATTCAAAATTTTCGAACAAAATTTTAAATCGTAAAATACCAGCACACGAAATACAAATGACACAGAGAGAGAGAGAAGGGAGAACCCGAGATCTACCGAGTCTAGGTGTTATTTCTACTACAATTGGACGGTCTCTAGCCGATCTGCCCTTCACCTATTACTCTCCCGCACTGACCCGACTTTCTACCGTACGGCTAAGAGTTGAATGGAAGGAGGAAGAGAAAGAGAAGAGAGGAGAGGAGACGAAAGGAGAGAGAGAGAGAGAGGAGAGACGAGGACGAGACGAGAGAGAAGAGAGAGAGGAGAGGAAGAGAGAGAGGAGAGAGAGAGAGAGAGAGAGAGGAGAGAGAGAGAGAGAGAGAGAGAGAGAAGAGAGAGAGAGAGAGAGAGAGAGAGAGAGAGAGAGAGAGAGTCTAAGAAAATTCTATTCGAGTAAAACTTTTGCTGTTTTTGCAATTAAAAAAAATACCAATTTACAATTTTATAATTTTTATCTAAAAATCAAGAAAATGTTAGCACTTACCGGTAAGCGAACACAGAGAGAAACAACACACGAGAAGGTGCGACCACATGGTTCCTATTTGATCTGTCCAATGTCCAGAGTAAATCAAGCCTGCCAGTCTCCGGTAGGAAGCTTCTTTCGTCCTATCGCTCAATATTCCAGGTATCAATTGGCGCTGAAATTTTCCCTTTCGGTTCAGTCCAAACGAAGGGGTGATGCTATTGTTTACAATGCGAAATGGATTATTTTCCCGATATATCTGTATTACAGCTTTAGAATTTTAGACAATTTGATAACCAGTTACAGAATTGAAGATTTTATAAAAACATCATTCCGTAGCTTTCATTATATATAGATTTTTAATCTGAATCGGGCACCCTAAAAATTTAGAAATGGTAGCTCCCTTCTGTTGCTCAGTAATGAGTAGAGAGATAGTAAGAGCTCTATATATAAGACATCGATCCAATTTGTCCACAAAACACGAAATAAAATGAGACACTCATTCATTATTAACCATCAAATTATAAAAGACGCTGTTGAAAGATATTTTCAAAAATCCAATTTTTTTTGGTTAAAAATTTATTTGTCTATTTATTTATTGGTCCTTGAGGAAGAAATAAAATTCTTAATATACAAGTCTGTATCGGAATTTACTTTAATTTAATGATATATTTATCATTATCATTATTGGGGGGGGGGTCCATTAATTCCATTCCTTTGATATTCAGTCAAAAGGAATATATTAATTTAGACATCGATTCGCCATAGACAAAGCAAACAATGCATCACATGATGTTTTTAAAACCAAGCCCTTCAATGATAGAAACTAGGAATGAAGTTGTCAATGATAGAATCTGAGACTGAATAATTTTGAACAACACATCTCGTATATATGGGTTCATCAAGCGAGCAGTATCTAGGAACAGCGACACTAATGTCACGTCATAATTTCGAATAAGATTAATTAAAATGAATCCAAAGGACCACCCCACCACCCCCACCCCACCATCAACATACACTCATTTTACCGTTACACGGGTATTGCCGCTAAACTTAGTTGAAATCATTACTTATTTTATTGATGTCCACCAAGATACATTTTTGTTTTTTCACATTTGATTGATTGACTGATTGTATTGTAACGTGCGTCCAGCCAAGCGGTCTATTACTGTGGGCACGTTACCAGATATACTTTTAACAAGTTAAATGTCTTTCTAAAAATAATAATGAGGATTATTTTAATTTCTATATCTAAATAATCCCGTTTAATTGACATCGATTTACTGCGTACCTAATACTGGTTAAAAGTTTGTGAGGTATCGGTATGTCAACTGTCTGGTGGCCAAATTGCCTCGGGCTCCAACATTCGTCGATTCAGCGCATGCGCAAATTACTTACTATCTCTTTTTTATGGCACAGTTCATTACTTGCCACATGCTCTAAACATCTGACTGCCGTTTTTATGCATCAATCCTCATCAGCGATGCCGCCAGCCTTTAGACCTAACATGAGACGGTCCAAGCAGTGAGAATAGCGGATGTGATAGGTGCCTAGCTTGGTAGAGGGCGACCACGGCGAGGACGACCCTCAACACGTGCTGAACAGAGCCCGCTCGACCACGAGGTTCGGACATACTTAGACGCTACAGCAACGTGACCCGCCGTTGCTTTTGCAGCGGCCCCAGGACCAGAAGACCTACCTACCCCCATCAGGCGCTGTACACGAATTAGTTTTCTCGAAATGGCAGCGAAAGTGAAATTGGCCGAAGCTAAGAGTGGACGAGCTTCCGGTGCAACGACAGTCAACTTTCAACTGGGAAGCTGGGTGATGCTGTCCGGGGACCGATATCGCACCTGTTACAATTTTGGTACGTTTCTTTCCTTTTATACACAACAATCTCATAATTTTTCCAAGTGTTGTACCTCTTGGTATGTCAAAACTTCCCCATATAGCATCAAATTTTTTTTGCTTGAGTCACTTCCAATATAGCCAATTTCCTCAGGAACCATAAAAGCCAGCTCTCTGATATTTAGCGCAGAGTACCAGTCTGGAGACCTGTTTGTGTTACCATTTCTAATCTGCTGTACATGTTTATTTCTGTCACATTTTCCTCAAAAACCACTTGGTCAGCTTACTGATACTTGGCCTAAACATCAGTATGGAGAACTGTATCGCATAACGCAGTTTCCAATCTGCGGCATGTACACGTTCGGTTTGTTCCCACAACCCATATTTTTAGACTCTGCACCATACACAGCAGTTCATATGTTTCTTGAATCGGGGATGATTTACTTCTCGTATACGTTTAATCTAACCACGGCAATTTGCCAATCGGGTGGGAGTCAGTTTGGGTTTTTCGGCTCCGTGGATAGTGGAGGAACATCATATCGATGTCTGTGGCAGGTCTGGGGGGGGATATAATTGAGTAAAGTGGTCGTCCGATCTGGCCTGTTGTTTCAACCCTTTCTGTCATACAAAGACAGAGGGGAATTATTAAAGTAAAATATCAAAGTTTAAAAAGTAAACGTTGATTGGAGGTACTCAGGATTACAATCTTGGTATCTCTCTAACCCTCTTTGCAAAGGAGGGAAGAGCTCTCCTGGAGTACCAGGTGTAGTATTGGTACGCTCTTCGGACTTCCAGGGCGGCAATCCTTTGAAACAGGGTAATGCAGATCGGGCGGGCACTTTCGGTCCCAGCGACAGTGACAGGCTGGGATGCTCTCGTGCTCTCAATTTAGTTCTTTACTTCTCTTTATCAATTGTACTAAGGTATTGAGAAAGATTATCCACACGAGGCCACCGGTTTGCCCTTATACTTCGGTCGGTACTCCGGTTACCCCTCTGGACCTGCAACCATTGTATCATTCGTAACAATGTGGTCATAACGCCAACTCATCTGAAGTCACTCATGTCTATATATTTCTTGTTGTTCTTGTGAATTCCTTGTAATAAATTGTAAACTCGTATTGGACTGTTCATTGTTGGTTCAGGCAGGCAGGAGACATGACATGCCAGGTTTCGGTCGTGGCACCACGATATAGTGGTGCCACTCTATTTATATCGATTGTTCAATTAATAGCCTGTTACCTAGTAAACTATCAAAGTACACAATCAAATAAATTTACTACGACTGGAAAAGTAACCAAGACAAATAATCACAATTAAATTTCCATTAAACCCTACAGTTCCTATCTCCCTGTTCTGACTCTGTAGATATAATCGTGTCTTGGCCAATAGATCTTTTTCGCCAATGTCCCTTGACACTTGGTCTCTTTGCCAAAGTTTCTGAACGCTTGACCCTTTTTGCCAATAACAGTATGACATTTAACTTCGGACATGACAAAGTCCAGACTTTTAGCTACCATTTTTATCAAAGACACAAAAAACAAATTCAGTGTATCTGGTGGGATTTTTTTGCAGTATCTTCTAGTTCAAAGCTAAAGTTACTACAACTTGTACAATAAGAGATATAAACTCCTCAAGATAAAAATCCTGTAGGAGAATGGGGGGGGGTATCCTATCAAAATCCTATCCCACGGGGTTTTACATTTGAAAAAAGCAAATATTGTTATATTATTTTTAGATGGATCAGTCAGTATACATGTACATCCCCCCAATATTTGGTCTTTTTTCCAGAATTGGATATATGTGTTCCCGTTTCGGCGACCTCGCAACTAGACAAGCAGCAGTATTCTGCACCCGCTGCAAAGTTTGTTTCCTTATTCCAAAGTATAGACAGTTCCCATAATCAAGTTTGGATGTTATAAAGGCGTTTACCAAGGTTTTGCAAGCTTTATTTGTCTAGCAGCGCCTTTGCTTATCCTCCTGATGTTAGATATCTGATGGTGACATGATTTGACGACTGGTGACACTTGTTTTTCCATTGTGAGATGTTGATCGAATTTTTCACGCACGTTGTACTCTTGATAGTATGGGCAGGTAGAATAGTGGCGCGGTCTACATTTTGTTTCGTTGACAATATAATTCGTTCAGTTTTGTCTTAACTTAATATAAGAAGGGTTAATGCCATCCGACATCCTGTCTGCAATGCAGGGTTCAAAGCGAGACGCGTAGCTTACCCAGTTAGTCCGCATAACAAAGATAAATCATACTAACGTTATATTGTTCCTATGGATCTGGCTAAAAGACTGTATAATCTGGGTTCCAAAACAGATCCCTGGGGAACACCAAAAGGCAATTGCCGGGTATTTGACCTAATGGATCCAAGTGGTAACACACTGGTGTCTGTCTTGTAGATAGTATCTTATAATCGGCCTTTCTACAGCATCATTGTTAATTCCAAAGGATACAGAAAGGCATTGAAGTAGTATTTCATGATCAGTGACATCCAGAGCATCACAGTTAATTCCAAAGGATACAGAAAGACATTGAAGTTTCATGATCAATGACATCGAACCCGCTTCCGTAGAATGTCGAGCACGGTATGCTGGACCGTTCGCGGTGGCTCAGTGGTAGAGCTCTCGCCTCGTGATTGGGAGGTCGTGAGTTCGAGCCCAGCGCTCGGATAGGCCGCGTCAAATATAAGACGTTACTATAGGTAGTGATTGTTCCCTCACCAAGAGCTCGGCATTTAGAAGTGAGAATCACGGGTCTTTCGGGTATGACCTTAAAAACGGAGGCCCCGTGTTGCAACAGGTATGGCACACATAAAAACCCTCGTTGTTTAAAGCCACAAGTGCTATGCATAGGTCTAAATTTGCAGTCCTTCACCGGCAATGGTGAAGTCTCAATATGAGTGAAATATTCTCGACGGGACGAACAACACACAAAATTTAATAATCAATCAATCAACGGTATGCTGAAGGGATCTCGTCAAGTTAGCTATCCAATCTAACAGCCACATCTTTCTCCAGAATCTTGGAAATAAAAGATAGATTGGAGACTGGACGATATTCGATTCTTCGTCAAGACTTTCAAATTTTGTCCTCTTTCTTCGAGTTTTGAAGAATAGAAATCCTTTATAGCTTTGCTGAGCAAGTAGTCTAGGTTTTTACATGCTGTTGATGAATTTCAAGTTAAGGTTTCGCCAGTGCCTTTCCGCTTTCCTTTTTTTGCAGCCCTTCGATCGTCCGAATACCATTTTGTTTTTTGTCTTCTTCTTCTTCTTCTTCTTCTTCTTCTTCTTCTGATGATGGTTTTTGTAACAAGTGGAACATGTGGCTTCGTAAGTTAGGTGAGACTTTAACCTGTAGTGTAAACACATGTTAATTGTATTATCTCCCAACTGGTTATTTGTTATGCTGACCTCTGACCCTCGTCTACCCATACGTTCATATCCACCCAGCTGGCGCCAGTTCTGAGTTCTACCCTCCCCACGAGTATTGTGTGTTTTCCCATTGTCTGTGTTTCTGCCACTTAGTTTAAGGTAAGCAACAACAGATAAATATTGTACGTTTATTTTCCGGCTACACAACATTGGCGGTTGTCGGCAGGATTCTTTTTTGTATGTATTTTTTTTGTTATTTTGGATATATTTTGCCAACACGGCGATACCACATATACGTTGGTTGTTCGTTGGTCCACATTGTTTATTCTAGGAATATTTTTGCATTGGTCCGTTTTATATAGAACGTCAGGTGCACAAATTCGCTACGAATTGACCGGTTTTGTTAACTTTGTTTACGTAGTTTGTTAAAGTATATTTTTTGTCACGGCGTGCTGACAGTTAGCACG
>CAJDSM010026696.1:15414-25872 GCA_903981925.1 Ostrea lurida | reverse complement strand
AGCTAAAATCCAAATAATGTTTCAAGTACAATGCATCTCACTCATACCGTCTCGAAATTGGGACTTATTTGACTTTCAAATTGGGAAAATTTTGCTTGATTTTCAATTGGGAACGATCCTTTTATCAGACCCAAATCAGGGGGAGTGACAGCCCATGGTATGTAGACTTTTGTATCAAAACAGGCTTGAACTGTTGTTTGGTATTCAGATCTGTGGACTTTTATTCAATAAAGACAATAATGCGATACTGAGATCTCAGGAATTTTACTCCAAAGTGTTGTGATATTTAGATTTGTTGACTTTTGCTCTATACACTGTTGTAATACTGAGATGCATGGAATTTGACTCAATATGTGTTGTGATAATGAAGATCTGTAAGATATTATTCAGTGTTGTGTATCTATTGAGGATTTACTCATATACTGTTGTTGTTATAACGCAATTGTGAAATTTTATTCAATGAATGTGTTGTGATAAATGAGATCTGTAGAATTTATTCAGATTTGATGATTTTACTCTATATACATGTACTGTTGTAATACTGAGATCTGTGAAATTTTATTCAATAATGTGTTGTGATAATGAGATCTGTAGAATTTATTCAGTAGTTGTGATATTTAGATTTGAGGACTTTTACTCGATATACTGTAGCGATACCGACATCCACAGAATTTTTACTCACTGAATTGTTGTTTGGCAGGTGCACTTTGTACTGGCTGTGGTATGTACTGTATGGTGGATGGGATCATTACTTGTTCCGATGGCTCGGGGCCAGAATCCAGGGCCCTCGACTGCTGTAGTTTGTTTTCCCACAACTGTCAACAATTCAAAATGAAATAAAAAATAACCATATTTAAAATTTAATCAGAAAAGAAACAGTAATTTGCTTATCAGCAGCAAAACTTTAATGCTTGAAATTTACTTAAAATTTATACTCTAGTGTATATTATGCCAAATACTTGCCTGTTTAAGCTCCTGTAGAACTTGTTCATCTACCCCCTCATCCAGAAATGCCTCTCTAACGTTTGATATGACATCCTCTACCACCGTTTTATACAAACGGGGCTATTTTAAAAAAAAAGGAAAAGTTTAGCAGCATGTCAGAACTATTACAATATATCAATTTTCGCCCTAAGGTGAATGAAAAAAGGAGACATCTTTGTGAAAAACTATGTCTCTAAGATTAGGAGCAAGATCAAAAGTTCAACGTCTGATATAAAAACTAAATTCCACATACTTTCCACAAGCCCCCCCCCCCCCCCCCCTTTAAAACGATGAATGCTGAAACTAATCAATGAACACTCTGTATACATTTACAAAGGAAAATGAAAGGGTCCATTAGTCAATAATCTTTTCTGACTAAAATCAATGTTGGATGACAGAAGTTTTAACCCATCCTCCCCCAAACTATATTGAATTTAGATTCTTATCTGACATCGATCTTTTGATCTCACCCCTTAGCCATATACTTGATTGTGGATTTTTTTTCTACTATAACTTTGATGTGTGACCTTTATAGTATATGTATATAATAGCTTTGGCATTGACCTTTTAGTTCAACAAATATGAAGTTTTCTTTTCAAATGGTTCAAACGTTATGATCAAAGTTTAAATTGTAGACAAAGACATACACAGAACAAAAATAACATTTCAATCCAATTTTTCAATCTTTGGGTTATAAAAACATTGAATAGTACACTTATCAACAATATTTTAAGTCAAGTGAAAAGGACATTAATAGACATATGGACTAATACCAGACATACAAATGACAATGTAAATTTCAATCATCAAAGTTTATTTGTGCCTCTGGCATAGGTGAACTGATGAAAGTGATGTCAGATAAGATATAGACTCACAAAGATAAATGATTTCCAGTGTAAGAATAAAATCTAATTGGAAATGCAAAATGTAAAGGCATATACAACAGGTTAATTATCTATTTACATACATGATCATGCCTGCCATACATCATGCAGAACATAATTTGTCATGTAATCAACCTTCTTAAGGTGTTTGTGCAGGAAATTGAATCACATGACCACACAACGAAATCATTGAGAATGTATAAGAGAAAATCAGAGAAATGTTCTGCTTTCAAATACTACACCAAAGCAAACAGTTGATGTTCATGGGGTTCTTTGCTGCGACTTCAAAGTATCAAACACAATCAACAAAGATGTATATAATGTAGTCTGTTTCTTAAATTGTCCTAAATATTGTCCCATAACTACAATGTAACTTATCAAAAGTTCCCAGATAAACATCTGAAAAATGCATGATAGGGCCATAGGTGCCAAAACTTTTTCTTGAAATCTAATGGGTTTTTCTGTTGTATTTTTGAAAGCATTTCGTTTTGATTCCTTGGGGAGAGGCTGATTGACATGTGTGCTGCCAAATCGTCTTTGGGATTTAAAATGGCCCAATGGGAGATTGACTGCCAATCAAAACTGAATCAAGGGGGAAAATTCTTCATTTCTACAGGCACCTGATCACACTTTTGATATGTAATCCAGGTTCCGTTATTCCTGTAATTTATTTGCATTGATATCCAGTGCATCGAATTCAGATATGAGGGTTTCAATTCAGGTGAGCCTGCACACGTTAGTGCCATATTTATGGGGACAGGCATTGCCGCAAATATTACTAAACATGTTTTAAAACCTTCCTCCCAAATTATGCTACCTGTATAAATTGATGTTTTTAGTACAATAATGAAAAGAGCTTCTTGTAAACATTAGCATTCTAATTAAAATTAGTCTTTGACCTGTTTACCTACGATTATTTCATGCTTGCATCAAGAGTTCATTTTTCATTTCTTAACTAGTTTGTGAACACTATATTAACTAATATGTTTTATGGTGAGACTGTTCAAACAAAGGCAACTTGCACCATGACTTTAGACATTTAATCGCCTCTTCATTTAACACGGGGAATATAACACAGTCAATGTAAACAGTTACATTGTGACATCATATTAACTGCGATTTAACATCAAAACAAACGAAGGTACGAGAAAGCTGGTCTTGAATTAAAAACGTTTGTGGTACTTTCCGAACAATTCATTTATTCTATTTATGGAGTTATCAGTGAGGTATGATGCAGTGATGGTGACCTTTTCGCAGAAGCATTATGGGCAGTCTCCATCATTTTTCAGCTGAACATGGACTCATATACAGGTGAAAATACAGAAATCATTGGCACGAATTCATTCCATCTCTGCACGAGCTGTATTACTCAATCTAAATCAATAATGCATTGATTTCTACGCCAAAAGGTTTATCGTTGTAACAATTCTTGTCAAATGTATTAGAAAAATTACATTCGATTATTTTGCTTCCAAGGCCAAAAAAAAAAAAAGTTTTTCTAACCCACCAATTTGTTTAATGTTCACAGGATTATTGGCAATAAAGTGAATTACTGCTAAAAGTTGAGTTTCTTACAATGCAATTGTTGTTCAGAACATTTCATTTTTATCACATCTTTGTGGTAGATCTAGGCTAGGCTCTATATGGTATTGCAAAACCAACACAAAAAAAAACCATAAAAAAAAAAAAAAAAAAAAAATGCCATGTAGAAAATACGTTTAAATCAAACATAACAAACTTTACAGTAGCCTTTACAGTTGCCTAAACTGGTACGTAAATAAGACTAATGAGTTTGTTTTTGTTTTGTACTATGTTTCTAAATATTTTTTTTTATTACTGGCGAAATGTAATACACAATCTTCATTATAGTTTTGGCAAATAATAGTCCTTACTCTCCCTTAAAATAAATGCATTTTTCTTAAAAATCCTCACATACAGTAAAAAAAAAAAAAAAAAATCAACTGCGACGCCTAGCTAAAACAAGATGGATTCTTTTGTCGTCATCTATTGAAATGGTCGATATTTTTCTTTCCCATCAAAACACATTAACCCTCTTTTTTTTTCATTTTCTGTAATTTCACTCACCACAGGGTTTGGACTAGCCATGTCACTGGCTATAAATTAACCCTAGAAACACGACGAACTCCCTGTTTTAGTCGATGTGGACTTCTTCGAAGCCGGCGAATTCTGCTGATCGTCTTGCTTATATAGCCGATATTAAACCCTTCACCCTAGAGGGGGGTATAACAATTGACGTCACATACAATTCCTTCGAAAATGCACGCGAGACTTGGTCCGAGAACATTACAAAACCACGTGCTTCCGGTGTTGAGTTAAAAACAAAAACACGTGCTATTTCTGCAAAGATATATAGTATACATATGTTATAAACACATCAGTAATATACTCTCTTAACCCATGGTCATTCAATTATTGGCCATTTTGAATAATTATAACCCTCCCTCTTCCGTATACATGTGCAAATGCAGAGTTCTGTATAATGAAATATAAGAATTAGAGTTATCCCTCTTCAACTGGCTGGCATCCAAATCCAAGGACGCTTTAATATACGAAAATTGCAAATGGAGTCGTCAACAATTTCGTCTTTGGTTCATTTGATACAGACTTATGCCGAAACTACAGTACTAAGAGCGTGCATAGAAAAAGTCAGCAAAAAGACAATTGAACAGTTTAAAGGTGAAAATGGAATGGATGTGCTGCATTACGCTATTATTGCTAACAACATGGAAGCGGCCAGTATCTTATTTCATAAGGGTTTATTTAAGCCACCCCACGAATCTTCATCATTTCCGTACATGCACTTAGCGGCAAGACTTGGGCATAGAATGATTTTAAACATGTTGCTCCAAGAACGCCCTTTAGACAACGTTCCAGCAGTTTTCAACTACAAATCGACTGGAGATCGTTATAAGACTGACGACAGGGAATCAGGCGATATCAAACAGACGCCATTAATTTGGCGGAAAGAGTGGACACGTTGGATGTGTTAAAGCCATCCTTGATCACTTTCACGGGAAATTTGTGCAAGGGAAAAGATTTAAAGGCAATGAAGCGTACATTGAAATGGCATGCCAGCTCGATTCTCCATTTGCTTTATGTTCGTTGTTATCAGACCATCCGTCAGATGATGAGATCAAAAGTGCAGTTGGTGCCGCTTTAAAAAACGCTAGACCGGAATGTTTGGACGTTCTACTACAACTGAGAACTGATCTTTCGACTTTATTCGAAGGGATGAACCTATTTCATGTTTTATATTCATACACTTTATCATTCGATAAGAAGTGGTATGAGCGCTTACTTGCCGTCACTACTATTTTGATTAAACATGGACACAATATTGGAGCATCGATTCCTTTTCGCACATACCCATTATATAGCTTACTCTCTCATTCAGCATGTCATGATTTTGACAATTCTTCAAACTATATAATTGCATGCTGCCTTCTTTTACTCAATGCAGGGACAGATCCCAACTTCGATGAACTTCAATTTGAAAAGGATTTTGAAGACATGAGAATCAGGTCGGCATTTGGTAGATCTGCATTTTCTTCAGGTTTACATTGCTTATTTCAAACGGTGGAGCAATACGCCATTCAAATGCAAGGATACCGATACCTTAAGGTGTACATGAGCAAATGTGCAGCAGTTTTGCTTAAACATAGAGGTGACCCAAGCCACATCGGTGAAATCGATGGTTCCACAAACCAGTTGGGCAACAGTCTGCACGCGCTCTGCAGGACAATTGTCTTTACAGGTGTAGATAATAAACTGATCAAACTTCTTCTGCAGAATGGAGCGGATCCTAATTTGAAGATCGACAATCAATATCCCATAACTGTGATGACTGGAAAACTTTTGGAACTTGAAAGTGAGGATCAATGCCTACTTCGATCCTCGGACATGGAACACATAAGAATGATGATAAATGCGATGTCACCAACAGCGATTCAAGAAAGCTTAAATATAATGGACCAAATGCAGAACGAGAATGAAGTGTTCCCCTCAAAACAGGATAAGAGAACAGAAGCGTACAACAAAGTTAAAGAATATTGCACAGAATTAGTCACAAATGTATGGGATCTAAAAAAGATTTGCATGCAAAGAATGTTTAGTATTTGTGACAGAAATGTCCCAAATGTTTTGAAATTGCCACTTCCAATGACTCTTAAAATGAGTATCATTGATTTTCAGTAGCCCACCTAGTGCTTTTGAGATTTTTCCTATTGCAAAGAATGAAAAAATATTAATGTATTCATGTTGGATGTTGCATGCATGTAAAAGATTTATGACAAACAATTGATAAAATAAGAAGTTTACCCAGAACGATTTGATTGAGTAGCGCTATATAGGTAGCTTATTGGGATAAATAGTGTTGGCTAGTAAATCCCAGAGGTCCTGGGATCAAGCCAGAAATACATTTCTCTTCTTACATGATATAAAGATCAGGAATCGAGCCCGTTGATGTACATGGATAAGTCAAAGATAGATGAGAAAAAATAAATCTCCCATTTTGGTTAGGAAGACTGAGTATTCTATTTTATCTATATCTGCCATTCTGGAACAACCTGTTTACTAAGCAGAAAGGTAAAAAAAAAACTTGTAAGGCATGCTATAGGAAAGATTTCGCAGCAACACTTAAATATCTCATAACATGCATGTACACCTGTGTTTATCATCAATTTACAGATGCAATATCAAATATTGCATCTTTTTCAACAACGTGTCCCCATAGCTGCATCTTGTATTTCAAACATTGTGCCTAAATATGCACGATTCCCAATGATCTATAGAATCAGATATCACGTAGTTATAACTTAAGTATTGCAGGAAATGGTTTCTTATATTTCTGATATAATTTGAGATTTAGCAGTGAAGATCTTGATTATGCTGACATTGTGGGTAAGCTATAAAACTTGGCATTTAGATAATTGTTTGTTTTGCGTCCCGTTGAAACTGTTTCACTAATAGTCCCCGTCTAACCGTTATATACATGTACCATGAAGGTTGGATATTCAAGTTGTGCATTTGACTAAGTTCCCCTTGCTTAATCACAAAAAGGAAGAATTATCGGTAATGCATAGAACAATAATTAAAATAAAATGTTAATAAGTTCCCAGTAAAATTGACAAGCCGTTATAGATCTATTGGCGTCCCTCTTTCCGATGACCCGAAGGAAACAGCGACTCTTGTAATTTATCGTTTCCTCCACGAGCAAGCCCTAGAAGACATGACAGAGCTCCAGGAACTCGGTTAACATAACTATCCGTACGCCATACATTCTGGGTGTTTTTTTTTTTAAAACTTACAGTCAATAACCTCTACTGAAAATTGGAAGATAAAATAGAATATATCCTTGAATACTAGTGCTCATTTATTATAACTCAAAAATGAATTTGAAAGGCGCATTCCTCCATTCTCCTGTTTAATCCACAGGAATGAATCAGGGGGTGGGTGGGTATAGATATAACGGTATCATTAAACTGTAAAATGCATCGGATATTGGATGGCAGGTATTATCATAATATGGTTGTTTAAATATAGATAGATAACATATTCCTTCGGTAGACAATTTCTTAGATGTAAAGCTTTTAAATTGTTATGACTACAATATACTTATTTGATCAACTGCATTGCATATAAATGTACAATTTATAGGACAGAAAGAATATATATTCACTACTCTTATTAATATTACATGTAATTCAAAAGCGTATTATATTCATCTGAGGATTTGAGGAAAAAAACAAAAACAAATTTGGTTTTGAAAGCAGTAGACATATACACATTTTCAGTTTAAACAGTCGCTGTTCAACTCATTCTTGGATTAAGTAATCCCTCGTCGCAGTATTCATTTAAAAGAAAACCGTAAATTTACATGAAATCATCTGACAAATTATTCTGATATGTAGAATGATGCAGATGTGATAGCTCATTCATAAAGCATGCATTTTCACTCATACGTACTTAAAAACGTGGCTAAAAATTGGGCCAGGCAACGTTTAGATATTAATCACGCTTTATAATGATGACCGCTTCTTTTTTGAGTGTGAATCACCGTGAACATCTGAAACTGTAGTCATGGCCGAAAAATGACAGATATCTTTATCATCCACTGTGTTTACGTGTATGCAGGCAAGCATGTTCAATTTAAATTTTGAACTTTTACATTTGCAATGTTTTTACCTTTGGTATCATTACCAATGCATGAAATGATAGCCCTTATGAGTGTCATCAATGTGCGGATGAATCTTGATAAATATAGTGCGAATATATTTCAAAGGCTGGGAATATTCCGACAAAAATGAAAGTCATTTTTGAAAATACATGAGGGTATGACCAGCAACTCTTCAGGCCAGCATACTTTTGATGAAACGCCAAAGCGCATCGCGAAATAGGCCGGCGTATTTAGTAGCGTCACTTTTCAGAAATTTGATATAAAATTAAAAAAAAAAACAAAAACAAAAAAAACCTCTAAATTTAGAACATTATAAAATATCTTTTTTCAAAAGCTTTTTGTATAAAGCCGGTATTTCATAATTCTTTAGTGCTTGTTGAGGAAAGAAGTTAAACATGGTTGACTAATATAATACAATTTTATAAATTTCAACCGAAGATTTATAAGCGGAGCATTGAAGCAACAGTGTAATCTAAAAAGTGATTTTTTTTTAGTTTATAATATTTTATTTCCCAGACCTATTACTATAACAAAGTATCTTATCATTAGAGAAAGAAAAAAAAAAGTGTGGAAAGCTGCCAGGGATGGGCCCTGACTAAGCTCCACCTAAATACAAATACAATAATATTTTCCTATTACATCTCACAGGATGTAAAATTTAAAAAAAAAAGTGATTTTACTTTCATGAATTTGGAATGAATTTGACGTGGATGAAAAGTAGAGGATATGTTAAAGAATATTTTGAAAATAAAAAAATTCAAATTCACCCTATTTCGTAAAAAAAAAAATGCAATTCTAGTAGGAAGCAATTTGAAAAAAAAATTATAAAAACCCCAGCTGGAATCGAACCCGCGAACTGCAGTTCAGAAGGCAACGTGCTAACTTACTGAGTTACTCAGAAACTGTAGGCATTTAAATTTGAAATGAATTGACATATGGCCCTGATAGTGATATTTTCATCCATGTTTCGAACGGAAGTCAGCCATTATGACGATGGCTCATTTCCCCTTAAACACTGGAAGGTTGGAGTTCTTAACAGTAATTAGCACACTTCCTTTCGTACTGCCAATACAGTTAATTATCTCCAAATTGACTACAGTCTTTTAAAAGATACATGAAAACGCAAACATACATGTATTACTATATTCCTTCCGAATCTTGCCGCTGGTTCTTTAGACTCAAATTTACTAAGAAAGGAATAAATGTTATCTACATAACAACATCCTTCGTCATAAAAAAAAAATCAGTCGTGTATTCCAGCATATTTCCAATTCAAGTCTACGCCCTGCATTTCCTATAGCTACAGACATACTTCCACTATTGCATCCAAACCTTTTAATTACATATACAAGCAAACTCTACAGTGCCTAAATATTGATAATCTTTTACATGTACTTAATCCACCGACATGTTCTTGTTCTTCGTCTTCTGTCAACTATAATTCAGCTGTCAGGAATATGTCCACACTGGTGATGTTCAAATACATGTAGTTGAAAATGAAGATCTGATAATCACTTATTGTAAAATGTCCTAAATTCAGAGAATCTCGGTCATTCAATACGCGACAGAACTACATCTCCATTATGAAGATTATGCCAGACGATAGGCCAAACGTGAAAAAGATTTAGAACTTGATACCTCGTCAGAATGGCTTAAAAAGTATAAGAAGAATATTTTAAAAATCTGTAAAAAGTGCGTACAATCTATCTTCCTGATCATATATTTCGTACACCAAAAGTGATTAAAGAATTAGATAGGTTACAGGAGCAATATGTTTTGGTTCCAGCTGACAAGGCTTGTAACAATATTGTCATTGTCTGGAAGGCTCATGAACTTGGTATTACTTGGGCGAGTCAAAAAGTAACCAGCCTCTCTCATTTTCCGATTGAGCGAGATGGTTACGATTTTCATGCTTTGTTTCAATACATGTTTTATACCTAGGAACAAATTTACACGCTTATGCAGCCTTTCTTTGATAAGATATTGAATGTCAAACATGGCAAGTGAGTTAAAGGCATGCTTTTCATCTAAAGCTAAGTACTGTGCTATAATTCGGTACTTGTAAAATTTAAAAGGTGAGTTAGCCGACTTTATGGGTCTTCTGCACCATCTTATGCTCAGGTTGAATTCTTTGTAGGGGAATTCAAAAGGTAGAACGTTTTTAGAAGATAAAGCCAGGTTTGGACGCCCACTGGATGCCACGCACGAAGAAATGTGTAAGAAAGTTCGGGATTTGGTATACTTTGATAGGCGAATTCAGGTGGAAAAAATAGCACAGGCATTAGGCATTTCATATGGTAGCGTTTCAACAATCTATTATGCGCAAATTACAATGTNTAGCGTTTCAACAATCTTACATGATCGTTTAATTATGCGCAAATTACAATGTAATAG